>VYZT01021922.1:0-27733 GCA_013400735.1 Pomatostomus ruficeps
ATTAAACCATCTTTATCTCAACCACTACATTTCTGACTTTTATCCTTTCAGTTCTCTCCTGCATCCCACTGGGAGAGAGAGAGTGGCTGGGGTTAAACCACACCACCTACATAAACAAAACAGCATATATTTGTAGGGAAACTACAGTAACAAGCTGCCTTTAACAAAGGACATTGATCACCGACATGGGGGGCCATTTTCTCCTATTGGGATCTTTTGGAAGTTTAGAGTCTCAAACCAGCAAAATCAGTCATGATAATGAGGACATACTTATGCTGTTTGTATCCATAAGGAGCAGAAATCAATCTTTTCTATAAGAACTGTGCGTGTATCCACCATTTGTGCCTTTGAAAAATCCCTATTTTCATGCAGACAGAAGCTGGAGGATTTGAAAGTCATAATAACCTAAAATGATCACAACAGGCATGATGGGGAATAACAAAGGACAAGAGATTACATTAGAAGGAATATATTTTTTACAGGTGATGGCTTGTCAAGTGTATCATATCATATATCTTATTGGGGTTTTTTAATGGGGTCTCACTTTCCTTTGTGTTTTAATTGCCAAGAGCAAGACAAGACAGCTGGATTATATATTACTTGTAATAACAGTGACAAAGATAACAAGTTGGAGTAAGAATGAGAGCAAGTTAGGCATAAAAGAAAATACAGAGAAGTGTTTAAGAATACAGAGAAGTGTGAAAAAGCACAGGGAAACAAATACATGCAACAGCTAAACAGACAAACACATTAGAAACACAGAGTTAAAATGATTATTGAATCTTGAACAAGTGAAAAAAACACAACACTGGATACCCTTGAGAACAGGACACATCATACAGCAAGAAATTCCCACCTTCAACAGTAAAAAGGACAGAGCAGTGATATGCCTTCCTGATCATAAACACCATAGGTTTTCTGCATCCAGTGCAATTTAAAGGCTTAAATACTATTCCCACTGAAGGTAACAGGAATCTGTAACATTTAACACCTTGTTAATGGCTAGCACTGCCAATCACAATTAGCCCTTAAAGAAAAGAATTTCTAAAATATAATGTGTTTAGCTACTGTAAATACTGCAGCTATTCTCACAAGAGGAAAAGTGGCTGCTATTCCCCCATTAGCTTTTCTCATATAATCCCAATCATAAAGTTACCCAGAACAGCCAATGCCTAAAAGACCAAAAAAAGAAAAAGAGAGTAAAAACGGAAGTTCAGCTAACAAAAAAAAAAAAAAACAAACTATAAAATATTCAGCAGAATTTCTGAGGCAGGAAATATAGCATATCACAGTGCGCTGCAGATGAAAGATATTCAGGGCTTAGACGCACACAGTAACTCATCTGATAGAAGAGCAATATTTCCGAGGCTCCGGTACGTCACATACATCATCCAACAAAATTCCCGCTTCACACTTGTTCAAACATTATTCAGAGTCTGACAGCCTTTCAGGCCACTCTCTGCTGATTTCACTCATTCCTCACATTGTCATGTTGCTGCTGCTTCTTTTCACACAGCCAGCCGGCAATCCCACAGCAAGCCGATGATCCAGTGTTTTCTCCCATGTTAAGGTTAATACATAAGCAATATAGTTTAAAGCATTCATGTAAGCCCATGGCACTCTTGTAACAGCTCATTTGGATCCTTTGCTATAACACATTTCACACTGTGATTTGAATAATGATGAAACCAAACATGTCTGTAAAATACTTTGCAAATATCTCTGGTAAGTTAGATGTGGTAAAGAGTGAGATTATTGTACAAGATGAAGTGGCATGAATGTCTCTTTTTGCTGATAGTTGAAAAGAAAAATACTTTTTTATTAATATAGAAATGTAAATATGCAAATAAGAGATCCACATAAATATTGTCAAATAATACTAGAATGAAAATGAAATACACAATGTCTTTCAGTCCACAGTTACATACACATCAGTTATAGTCACATCCTGTCTGTAAAATGATGAATGGCAAATAACCTAACAACAAATACACCATAAACACAATTGTCTAAAAAAATATCACTGTCCATTAAATATGTAACACAGCAATTCATAAACTGGATACACATTCAGGAGGCATTGGCTCACCTGAACATCATTTCTCCCCAGAGCTTATTAAATTGTCATGTAATATTTTATTTTTCACACATTATTTTTCATACCAATATCCTAGGTGGTGAGATATAGGTGAGGTTTTAAATTAAAAACTTAACTCGAAGGTATCTCAGCAAAAGTGTCTATGAAATAAATAGGTACCTTCAGAAAGACAAACAGAAATCTACTATACAATGCTTCCACCTGGTTTCTATCTAGAAAACTGTCTAGTTCCCTATCATTTAACCCACATAACACATACCTACTTAGAAGAATAGGAGATGCAGAATTTGAGATTCATGACCTTCAAAGACCCTGCCCAATTTCCTTTATTTTACAACCTTGAATAGGAAAACAATATGCAACAAATTAGAGAGGATGCTAACAAACTAGCACAGTGCTAATCTACATTGTTTTATCCTCAGCGTAAAGTAGCTGAAAAATCCATCCCTATAAAGTCAGTTGTCATAAAGGGACAATTCCTTTAAGTGTTGTGGCAGAGATGATTTCTTCCCATAGGGTTGAATATCCATTGTACCTTGAACTGTTCCCTTACCTACACGTTCTGCTCATAAATCCCATCTGAAGAGACAACACAGTATTTTAGAAGGGGCCAGCCCTGTTCTCTATCCATCTAGGAATCCATCTGTTTTGGAGAGGTTGGTTGCATATTTAACGTAAAGTGGCTAATTAATCACTGGCATGGCTGCATCAGTGAAACATTTGCAGTTTATTTTTTGTTTATAAAGTTTGCCATTTCTTTGTATCATCCCCAACAAAAAGGAACTGATATAATTTACTGTCCAAAGAATAAAAGAGGAAATAGGTAATCAATAGGCAATAGGAAAAAAAGAATGAGACTACCGAAATCCTAGCAGGATGTTAACATCCTGAACAACCAAGCCTAATACTCCACTCAGAACTATAACAACTCTCTGATACAAAACAGAAAATATTTTTCATGAAAATGGGGTGTAAAAAGAGGAGACACATAATGTATGAAACAAAAGCAAATTATCTCCATTCCCTAAGGGAATAGCTTTTGTCTCACATGTAGGTCATGCCAGCATTCATATTTTCAGTATTTTTCATAAGCCCATTCAAGCATTATAGGGTTTTATGTCAAAATGGTACACTGGGATTTTTTTAATTGCAATTAATATCCCTTGCAATGAGCTTTGTAGAATGAACTCAAATATCACCAACCCTAGATTACCAAGTGCCATAGAAAGAATCCACAAAGATAATAAAGCAGCAGTTCTTTATTGTCTCAGTTCATTAAGACACTCTTGAACAGTAACATTTGCTAATGCCACTCTTAGGCCACTCTCTCATGAAGACAGATTTCTTAACACCACTTGGTTATCATCAATGCCCTTTCACCCTCTCTAGGTCTCATTTGTAAAAGTGCTTTGATGCCTCTTGCTCATTTTCTTATTACAGCAGACTGCAATCTATTCCTACCTATAAGATTAACAGTAAGTGAGGTATTTTTCACAGGAGATGAAATTTTTCATCAAGAAAAGCCATGTACAGCTACTCTTGATAGAGTACTGAAAGGATTTTGCACCACATTTAGTAGATTGATGAATTAGCTGTAAATCTCTCACTTGTCTCTCCTCTAACTTCAGTATTCTATGACACTGCTTATTTTAAACTGGTAAAGCCCACACTGTCCATCTTTTCTTTACAAATGCATGGGACTTCATGCAGAAAAAAAGTGATTTTCACATGAGGAAGGCTGTCATAGACAGCATTACAAGCAAGCAAATTACAGCAAAATACAAAAACACATAGCAGGCAACATCACAAATACTGGAATTGCTAAACACCTTTCATTTTTAATTTAAGTACAACAGTTCCATCTAATACATTGCATTCTGACTGTGTGATAGTGCAAACAAAAGGATAGTCCTGTGGCTGAAGAATTCAATTAAAGCAGGAAACAAAGCTAGTTTTCTGCTCAGCTTTACCATTTTCTGTGTGCTAAGACCATTCTGCAGTTTCATATGACTTCAAAGCAAAGTAAATCTGCTCAGAAGCTCTGAAAATTCATTAATTTAGGGACTAAATTAATTTAGAGCATTAATTTAGGGACTTAGACAGAGGTCTAGAACAATGATGTACCCCAAAACCTGCTTTAAGAGTTCCATTCCCAAAAGTGCTTTGCACTGAAATTTATTACATATGTTATATGATCTGGGCTTTGACATGATATGCAAATTCTGTAGGCAGAATGAATAAAGGATATCCACAGACATCTTTGTTGCAGTGTTCTGAAATGTAAATATAAAATAAAAACTCTCCTGTAAGTATGGTTTGAATCCATATGAAGCAAAGAGTGCTTCATCTCACTGTTGGTGCCTTTTTTTTCTGAGTTTCCCTTAAAAGATGCATTTCTGTCATTCACTGAAAATGAAATAAACTCTAGCATACTAAAGAATAATAAAGTCACTTTTTAAAATTATTTGCATCATTATCATATGTCAGCCAACTGGATATTATATGTTAATCCAAAGATAAATGCATGAATGAATGTACAAATGGGTACACAGTTTTCCAATAAACCCTTTTTTCCTTTAATCAATATTGTCACTACATTTTAAAATCTCCATCGGATATTCAATCCCAGTTCCAATAATGACATAAAAAACATTCATTTAAATCTGAAATTATATAAGTCTATTACAGATTATTTTTAAAAAAAGCAAGTTTTCAGACTGTTCCACTTATGTTAAAATTAACTGTATGACCAGAATGAGCATTAGATTTGCACTTCTGAGTTCGAAAGAATTCTTTTGATAGTCTCATATTTATAGTGGTATAGCTGAGACTTGAATCTGTCCCTCTGTTTAGATGTTGAAAGAGCCGCAAGAGCAAGTGATCAGAAAACAAGATTATATATTCCTGAAAAACAGCCAGCTCTCAGTTTTCTTGTTGCCAGTGTATCAATGCAAGGATCTGCAGCCAGGGTTTCACAAGACACAGTGCCCAGCACAACATAAAAACTGATTAACAAACAACACTACAGTCAATGTAATGTATTTGGAGAGACCAAAAGTAGAAAAGTATGTATTTCAGCAAGGATTCAGGCATAAAAGGCTGGCACACCTCCAGTCTGAGTGAATATCACAATGAAATTTCCATTTCCATGAAAGCAACTGATTTTCAATTATTTTTAACACTAATAAAGAACAATAAAAGACTTGTCCAAAATATTTAAATCAGACCGTGTATGAGACCAAGCACAGAAATCCCTTAGGCCTCCATCCTTTAAAAATGGCTGCTGCTTCTTGACACTCCAGGAAATCCAGCAAATACAGGATACAAGCACAAGAGGTTTACAATGTCAGAGCACAGCAGCAAGCACAGTAGTACAAGGAGGCTTTTATGCCATACTAGAAGGAACTCTAGTCTAATATGTCATTTTTAGATCCATACATGCTTTTCAAAACCTGTATCTGGACATCAGGAGACACTGAATTTATAGGGCTTCATGAAGAATGCCATAGCTTCTCTGGCAAGCGAGCCATCTGCTTTAGCTGCTCTTCCCTCATGTAAGCATTTTAGCATATCAACATCAGCTAGAACATAAAGATGCAACTGAGACAGAAGAAATATGAGGTGTGGTAAAGAAAACCTATTAGTTAAATGCTAGGCCAGGTGATAATGAAGAGCTTAGCATTAGGCTCAGTGTTTTGCTGTTTAAACTGTCGCTTGAGTGAATCTCTAGGATGAGACTATATTTGGACCATGTCCTCTGCAACCACTGGGTACAGATGGGAACAGGATTAGTTTACCAGCGTACCCTGCCTCTGCTGTCTCCTCGAGGCTTCAGATGGTTAGCAGTACAATGTGTTCTAATTTAATAGGATCTTTACTTCAGGCTTTTCAAAAGTTTACCACAAAAGCATAGCAATTAAACTGCTGTTAATAATTTTGCCTCATTTAAGACTTGTCCCATGGCACAAAAAAATTCTGAGACTCTTGACTCTATAAAACTTATATTCTAAATAGGAATCAAAACAAAATCCAATCTCCTTATCCAAAATACTCCTTCTTTCCTTGCTATCCCTTTCTCCAATAAGTGAGAAAAACATTCATGAAAACAAAATCTGCATTAGAATCAACATAAAAATCTACAAATTGGATTTTGTTCTTACTGGTAACATAAGCAAGACTTGTGTGTGATACAATCATATTCACTTATTAAATAGTACCTAGAACATCCCCAAATATTTCAGTGAGTACAGCACCACACCCATTAGAAAACCGGACTCTTTAAAACACAAAAGAACATTAAAATAGTAGAAACTAATTTCAGGTAATTACCCAGGCTTCATGGCACTCAACACTCAAAAATCTATTAGGTGGAACAGATGGGAGAAAAGCAGAGACATCATTTTCATTGCTTTTGAAATGAATAGGTCAGAAGTTTTAGGAAGGCAGAACATTCTAAATAGCACAATAAATTCTCTCTTTCAGAATTTCACAACCTCATGAAAAGTATGTTTGGGTTATATTGCTTGATGACTGGCTGCATTATGGCTAATGAATCATGATGATACTTGCTAAAGACAAAGGGTACCCAATGCTCTATTTGTGTCAGAGATAAACAGTTGGGGAAAGGGCATTCAAAAGAACTTCCTCTTGCTCTGCTGAAGTATGTTAACTTCAGTGTTTCAATCTTGGCAACTATTTCCTACTTTGGGACTAAAAAAGTGATCCTGTTCAATACTTAACTGCCTGTTGTTTAGTAATAAACACCTGTTAGTGTTTACCATTAAAACTTCTTTGAATTGCAATTAAATCCACATTTGAGCAGGAGATGAGTGGCAAAGTTCAGACTCCCAAGATCTTTTGTTTTTTCTCCTGGTAGAGGATATTCTAATTTCAGTTTTTCAGGTCGTATGACTGTATACATGGAAAGGTCAAACCTGGATGATGACTAAATTGCTTTAGGTTGAAAATTCAAGAAATCCACGTTATATGATTTTTAAGAAGTTGACATTAGTGTACTAAATTTCTGAATCTTCTTTATCTGTTTTATCATAGTTTTTGCTAACAAGGCCTGTTGTTAAATTTTTAATGTAGGAGATGGTGGAGTAAAAGGTACACAAAAATGTGGGTAATCTGACACAATGGTTTTTCTTTCTTAACAATGAACCACTGTTCTCTTTCTTCTAGGCCTGCAAATCCAGTACTAATACTAAACACTGCAATGTCTCATAAAGTCCATTATATATCCCTAAGGCATTCAAATACTCACAATTTTGTTTATATAGACATTCAAATAAAATATGATTTTAAAATACCGCTTGCCTTCTTCCATTCTTCTCGTTTCTGACGGGTAGGAGGAGTTAAAAATTAACTAGTTAGCAAAAATGGATTTCAGTAATTACATGTGGCACTTTTACTCTATTGCTTTTCTCAATACAAAGGTGAAACAAATTAAGTTAAGCATTTGTTTTTATAACTAACTTTAATGTCTTCTGTATTGTTTTAACCAATGCTTCCAGATTCTGTCACACTATAAAACAGAGACAACCTTGACACATTAAAAGAGATTTCATTTCAGTTTAGGGCTTGGTATGCTAATTAATTAACGCTATTTTCATTCCTCTTAAACCTGTAACAAATTACATGTTCAAAAAAGCAGAGGGAAGGTAAAAGCCAAAAGCCTTTGCTATACTGGGACTATTTTAGAAACAAAAGGGAAATAGCTGGTTGGTAATGGATATCCCTCAAATTATTATATCAACAAATCTACATTCTCTGTTTCTTTGAGACTGGGAGCCTACACTGGAACTTGACAGACTGAATGAGACCTTGAACTTAGTACACCTGAGAGGCACAGGTTCAGTGTTCACAGCACTGATTTGCTAGGCCTGCCTCACCGCAGGACCTGCAGAGAGAGAGTAGAGGGGGGAGAAATGCAAACAGAAGGAGAGAAGCAGAAAAAGAATCTGCGTGACAGCATGAAGAGGCACAGGCAGACAGGATCAGTTTTAAAGAAATGGACAAAGGTTAAATAATTAACAAAGTACAATCTTCCTGAGACCTGGAACATAATGCAAGTTTCATCACAACTTTTCCTCACTCTCAGAGCAAATACTTGTGAAATCCCAAGGAAAGGATGTGTCTGTTAGTCTTACTTTAGAGAGCCTGACCTAAAAAGAACAATTATATTGCTAGTCCACGAAGTTGCTGAATCCAGTTCTCTCATTTTCATGTGCTACGTGGTTCCACACACCACAGTTTCAGTGGGTTCTCATAGCTTGTTTTTCAATCACAGAAACAAGGACAAAACACAACTCTCAGAAGCTGATGTGGAACAATAAAGATTGCCAAGGCAATCTAAATTCATTCTCAAGTCTACTTGTTATAAATAGGCTTTAATTACAACAACACAAACTATTTTCATTGCACCTTTACCTCAATTAGAGATTTCTTCAATATATATACAATGGCATATCCTACTACCCCTAAAAATATATCTCACATGTTTACATTTCTCTTAAATAGATATAATAGTGTTCTCTGTGTACTGTCACTCACACAAGTTGCTACTCCCTTGTCTCTAATAAAGAAAAAAGTGAGAAAAAGCATTGGTGATACTGATACTAAAATAAACCAGTGTCCTAATGCCCAATTCTTATTAGAAGAAACATATATTTGCCATTATTTCCAGGCCTCACAGGGGCAGAGGGGTTTTATTTTATCCCCCCCCAGTACCAATAATGTAGATATTTTAAGATATTTATTGCATAATTACTGTGCTTTTGGCATATTTCCTCCTATGTGCTTCAAACTCTACTGAGTATTTCCAGTATAATACCACAGCACTCAATTTAATTATGCTGGAAACTATTTTTGCCTTTTTATTTAAATCCATTAGGGTACTTATAATAGGATACTGTATTGGATTCTATTTATTTTTAAACTGCAAACATGAAATAGATATGAATGTCACAGAATAAATGTATCCTTATACACCTCTACAAATTGGACCAATTACTGAAATAGTATATATCTGCTTTACTAGAGTCTGTACCAATTGATGTTTCTCCTGTTTCACACTGGAAATTACCTAATGCAGACAACTAAGACCAAGCATAGTACCAGTATAGTCTTTCTGCTAAAATATTATCTCAGCAACTCATTCTAACTGTATTAATAGAAACATTTTGACAATAAGGAGAAATAACAGCCTTAAAAGAGCTGTTATATAATTTGAATAGCACAGAAAACACCTAAAAATGCTAGCTGATTCGATCTAGTCTGTTAATCATAGCAAGGTCTGTAACAGCAGCCCTTAAACTTCTCTGTTGCATGTGTTGTATAAATAATTGCTTTCAAATCAGTGTACATCTACAGACTGCTGGATCTGGCAATACCTATCACAAATTTACTTACATTTCGGGGCACAAATGTACCATCCCTGAGCATTCTAGACAGCAAGTCACAAATGTACTTTTCACAAGTGTTCTAATATGGCAAAAGTTGACTTGACTTTAGGTTATTAATTGTACAAAAGATGTTGCACTGGGACATAGCAAAGGGAATACTTTGCTGGATTAGTCAGGTTTTTAAGAGCTGGTCTTTACGTGACTAAGACTAAGACTGTAAATGTGACAAGGTACACTGTTCACTTACAGAGCCTGGTTATTCTCAGTTTAAAGAAAACATGACTCACCTATCAATTCAATATGTGAGTACTGATAAAAGTAAAACCATGCTTTTCTTACCTGCCTGAAAGGCCTCAGTGAAATCATTTTTGTATCTACAACCCTTCTTCATTCCACTTTTTATTACCTTTGATCCAACTCCAGAACTAGAGTAGCAAGCTGAACTATCACTCAAATCACGCGGGTTATAACCAGGTCACCTTGTCTACACTGAGAAGGCAGCATGCTCATCCTCTAGAGAGACCACTCATTCATCAACTTCACCAGTTAATGAATGGATTAACACCAGCAGCAACGATGAAGGCATTTTTTCCTAACTGGTTATGGTTCAGATAAAAAAATGCAATCCTAAGCATACAGTGACAGTCCAAAACTATTCACTCTCCCTGAGCATACAAGGAAGAGTAGTACTAATATGGATTGCTTCTCACTATCAGTACCAAGAGGCAACAGAATAATTATATGGAGCAAAAAAGAAGGCTGATCTACCATAATACAAGATTAAAACAAAAATGGTAAGAAGGATGAAGCACTGAAGAAAGTCTTTCTTCACAGACTTCACGATGAAACGATTGTCAGCTATGTAAAATTATACCCAACTATTACTACTGCCTAAAGGCATCAAAGACTTGTTGATTTTGTATGTGTCAGAATTTCTTCACATGTCAGTTAGGAAGGCTGCATGACCTTGACACTAGAACAACAAACGACTTTGTGAAATCTGCAGACTCACACTGAAAAGCCTGCCTTAGAGAAATGTCACTCACGGAACCTGCACTGCTCTTGTAAAGACTGACAAATTTCAGCTGTTAAGCTCCTTTTTGAAACACAGCAATCTTGAAACAGTGATTAAATATGGACGTCTTTCTTCTTAGCTACTCATGTTAGTACTATAGAAAAATGTTGTAAAAGCAATGTTTTATCTTGCTTCTAAAAATTTACATTAAAATTAAATTATCAAGAAAAAGGACATTGTAGCTCTAGGAGGCTTACTATGAAAAGATCTCAAAGAAATTTAGAGACATGGATTAAGTCAGCCTGGAATAAACCGCCAATATATTTCTGACATACGCGGAAAACTGGACAATCAGAAAAATCAGCTGGAAGGAATTATGAAGGTATTATGAAAGACCCACAGCATTAACACCCAAATCTCCCAACCTCCTATCCCTAACACAGTTAAAAGGACATCCTTTATTCTATTAGATAGCTAAATCATGCCCATTCAGCGGTATGCAAGAAAATTAAAACATGTGCCATAGGTGTGGAGTCAGCACACAAAACTCGCAAGATTTCTCATACCTGTAGGAACGTTCTCCTTCACTGAAAAGATACTTCACCCTCCTACAAGAAGCCCAGTGAGTACTGAGCAAACCACAGCATAAACTCTGCTGCAAGTTCTGTATATAGGGAAGGCTGCTTTCAGAGCTCCGAATGGTACAAAAACATTGATTTCTCAATATTTGAATTCATAACATGGTTTTAAAATGCAAATGATAATTTATGTATATAGCACAGGCTTGCTGTAATGGTATGTTTATTCATAACTGTAACTATCATAACCAGGGCACAGAACTGTTAGGAGATATTTGCATCAAGTAAACATCACTAGGTAATTCATCCCAGCCTAGTACCATGAACCTGCAATCATGCTTATTGAGCAGGGTTAACAGAAACTTGAGCTAAGCTACTGTTTTATCTCAGTTTAAAAATTTTATTGTCTCTCCTTCCAGATGATACAGAAAACAGATTGGAGGAATGCTTTGGCAGCCTAGTTGACATTTGCCCTAAAGTTTCTAAGAAATTGCAAATCATAAGACTGATTCCAATAGCACTCTCGTATCTCACCTATGATATTCAGACAGCATATTCATATCTCTCAAACTGAATAAGTCTATTACTACTGAATGAAAACTTCATATTTACTTTATCAAGTGTTAGGTTTTGCCCCATTCTCACAATTTGTTACTTGTTGACTAATTAATCTATTGGGACTAATTCTAATAAAAATTAAAGAGAATATTTCCACTGGGTCAGAAGTCCAGCCAAAGCCAGTAAAGGCCACATTTCCAGGATCTGGGAAAAATTCACTGAATTACTTGTAAAATGGTAGTTGTGCTGCTAAAAGATATTTGGCCTAAACTCACATATTCTACACACAACAAGGCCTACTGCTAACGCTTTGACCGCAGGGCTGCCCAGGAGCCTGTGGGGCGATGGTCCAGCGCTTGGTCAGATAAACGGCTGCAGAGGTGCAGTTTTGAGTTTATCTTTTACCTAGCTATCAACTCCACAGCAGTTGAGCAGAGCGGTCGATATTAATAAAGCATAGGCAGGAACAAAGAAGTGAGAACAGACCTTCTTGCAGCAGCACCCAGGTTTACTGTCAGGGCATGCAGGCTACAAGAAAAGATCTTGCAGGGCGGTTACGCTGAGTTTTAAGGGGAAAGGAAAGGGATGGTTACAGAAGGAAGGGTCCAGGGTTCCTACAAATCACAGAATGACGAGGAGTGACAGTTATCCAATGAGTTCTGAACAGAGGCGGAACATATCTGCATTATCCAACTAGCATAGCAGAACAGCAGAACTTTCCAGCACTTGCTGAATATTAAAATAACCTTATGCATAATAAAATAACAGGGGTGGAACAGAGCCTTTGAGTGACAGGGCTAAAAGGTGGCAGTATTATGGGATTCCCCAGCCATGCTTTCTCTATCTCCCTCAGATTTGCTATCCTGGGAAGAAAAATCTATCCAAGTTATTTCATAGAGAAATTATTTCATAGTTTTCATAGAGACAGTGGGCTGAGTAACTGCCACCTACTGCCATGTTAAAATGACTCACAGCAGATGAGCACAATAAACTCACTCCCACCTGCTGTTTCCATGGAGTTACAGTGGCAAAAATACACTCAAGAAGGTCCTTACATGGCAGACAATGGAATGTAACAGAAGATGATGAACTTTTTTTAGTAGTCATTGAATGAAAAGTCACAATTAAATTGCAACAAGAAGATAAAATATATTTAAATCAACCCGGTTTCAGAAACTCTTTTGATAGTGAAAAGCAAAAAAGTGTTGGCAGAATGGTAATTATCTACATTATTATAATTAAAGGGAGAGAGATTCTACATCTTCATGCTAGAAAAAACTTGAGCAAATAAAGCACAGCTGAGTCATAAGTGAGATACTGACAAATTAAAGCTGTCGAAATATGCCTGCTGGAAAATGGGGAAGGGATTAAAAAACAAACTCCTGTGGAAAATCTGCTATCTTATTCCAGAGAAGCAGAATGAATTTTAAAGAGGGACTTTCAAATAAGAAGCAAATTGGCAACTTCCTAAGAAAGAACTGGATAAGCTCTAAGCTGCTTGGTTTATCAAATGGAAATTTGCTTTCAAAAGGGGTATGCTGAAGTAGAAATAAAGAAAGCAGGGAAGTTTGCCCAGGAATGAGCCTTCAGCTTATTTGTAGGGAAAACGCTGATCAAAGCTGGCCAAAACTGCAGAGTATTTAAGGTCGTATTAACAAAACTGATAAAAATCAAACTTCATGTTTAGCTATTTATAGCACCACAAGAGCTATGACAATCAAGATTTAATCTGAAAGAAAAAGAACTCTTTCAAGGAAGTTCATTCTAACTTGATATTTCTTCTTGTTCTTGTCAATTAAAAAAAAAAGCCTACATTGATTTCTGACATGATTACAAAATGTCAACATACAGTGATAGAGATGTACTCAAAACAAGCTTGGGCTTCAAATGCAATCTGTTTTGAGTAGTTACACACCACTGTGAGTATAAAGGTGAATAAAAAAATCTCAGCTGGGCAAGGGAGTACATACTATGGCAACTAACATACAACTTTATGCCATCACTGCATGAGACACAGGTCAGCGAAATGATCCGCAGGGGTGCTGTCAGGGAAATCACAAGATAGCCTGGAGGAAACTACATGCACTACTTCTAATTTAGCAGGACTGCCCTGCTTACACTACTAAGGGTCCATGCAACAGGTAAGGTATAGTTCAGTGCTACCTGGAAAGGGAACTGCTGCACAGTACCGTATTTCTACAGTTCCCATCTTACTCAGCGCTGGCCTCCAAGTGTCTTGGAGTCAATGTCACAGAAATGAAGACTAATTGACATTCTCTGAAAAATTCAAAGAATTACTACAAACAGGAGATTTTTTTAAGCTATTATTGGAAGTCACATAATTTTCCTCTGTTTCAATTAAGCGTAGGTGATGAAATTTTTACTGTTCCTGTGGTATTGCATGGAAAATTGAGACTACTTGACCAATGCTTGCACTTTTCTACAGGATTAATCCTGTACAGAAGTATTCTTCCTACTCTCTCTGCTAAAATATCTATCCTCTGTTTTGTCATTAAACTCTGTGAATGTTTTCCTGACAGCCTCTGCAATCGCTCTGCACATTTCCTGCTGGAGCTCTTCCACTTTATACAATTTAGTTCAATGTTCTTTCAACCAGAATGAAGGAGATTGACTATAACGACATGAGAAACAAGAGTAGTAGCTTCAAGACATATATAATTTATATATAGTAGAGCAGATTCAACCAGACAGTTTGAAAGAATCTACCTACAATAAAAAAAAAACAAGAGCCTGCTTCATGGACATTTGCTTGAGTTGTTAGAAATTGGATGTTACACTGAATCCAAGGTGACTTTATCCACTCTGAGCTGTTTAATCTACCTCTGACCACCTATATTTTGCCTTGAAGTCTGTATCAGATATGCACAGCACATATTGCTCTTCAAAAAGAAGCTAAAAATGACAACTGTTTTTCAGATTCCAAATTAAGGAAGAAGCCCATTCAAATATATAAATCCACACACTTTCTTTTAGCAATGTACAGAGAGGATCTCTGAAGAATTTGCAAAAGAGGTCAATTACCTTTGTATGCATAACATTTGCTTATGTTAACCCTTTGAAGAACACGTAGGGGCTTTAAGGAAAGCACTGCAGCAGTTTTAGCTAGGTTTTTTACTGACTTCTTGAGGAGACAGGTAATCTATTTGTGAGTGATAACCATTGGCTGAAGTTGGATGATGAATGCGGACAATAGCATGGCTGTTCCCATACTTGGTGAGAAACTAGCAAATGCTGAGGAAAAAAAAACTAATGTCAAAAGTAGCTAAGTTAGTCTTCCATCAGATGACCATTCACAGTTTTTGTGCAATAGCGCAGTTGATCCACACAAATTTTTGAAGAGAAGAGAAAATAATTTGGACTGAAGCTCTCCAGTCACTTACACGGACTGAGCAACACCACAGAGCTTCAAACCAGCAATTAGTGCCTCCATGACAGAGCCCCCAGTTTTAGCCTATCCTAATTGTGATGGACACTTTCCTACATGTAGCTCTTCCTGGAATAGGATCAAAGCCAATCCTAGAAGAGAGACATTGGCTATGAAGCAATAAAACGAACTAGAACACAGAAGAATTGTCACCATCATCTGGAAAAACTGAAGCTTCTAGCTTTGAAAAGGCTATGACTGCCAAATTTAATGGCTTCACTTAGCTTCACACAATGCTTCCTGATTTACAACAACAACCACTTAACTTATATCTTCATCTCAACAAGACTAAATGCCACATTAGCAGCTTAAAGAAAAGGTTGAACCTAATTTTATAGTTAGTCTCATCCAAATACATTTTATGCAGGCGCATTCTGGTACATAAATACATATACATTCACAAAAGGAAACCAAACCAAAGAAACACAATCAAGGATGTTCTTAATTCTGTTTTTCAGTCCTTGGGTGAAAAAACCCCCAAACCCACAAGTATTTCGTGTTAGTGTTACTCCAAACACTTCTGCAATAAAAGATTCCTTCTGAGATATACATCAGTCAGTAAAGCATATTACACAAAAGATTTTTGACCACAGAAAGATTTCATTATTCATAAAATTATTGACTAATCTTTGAAAAATAACCTAACAAAACAACAGGAGGCTGTTCCAAGAAATGAATATTCACATTTGCAGACAGGTATAGTACGAAAACAAACGGTCAACTAAGCTAGCGCTGCTTTCAGTAAATATGAGGCAAACATTATGATGGACAGTGAAGACTTGAGGAAACTGGAAGAGTAACCATTCTCATAAAAATTTTGCTATACTAACCTCAATTAAAAGAAAACCAACTAATATTACCTTTTCAAGAGTTGTTGGGGAAGCTGGAATAGGGAAACCGTATAGATATGATTACCTGGCAAAAACTATAAGTGAGATTGAAATGAAGACAAGCTTTGAGTTACCCAACCCCAGTTACTGAACAACTTGAGAACAATGGTATAGCCGGCTGGAGGTAATCCCCATTTGATTAAACAATGCCTTCGGCTTGCAAGCAGGTCCAAGGGTCAGAAAAGACCCTGCAAACCCATCAGAGGGTCCAAAAAGCAACTTTTAGAGTTTAAAGTGTAACGCCATAGGCTAATGCAATGATTCTTATAGGCTGTAAGCAAATGTTGTAAGATTTGTAGCTTATTCTAGATTGGTCAATGGAAATCAGAATATTCAACACAGAAGATGATTTATTGTATTGTAAATGCTCATTCTGGTCATTCTACTCTGCTCTCTTCATTCTACTCTGCATTCTATTCTACTCTCTTCCTTCTCTTCTCCCTCACTTCTGTGGCCTGCTTGGAGCTGCGTCCTGCAGCTCCTAGTAAGCCTTTCTCTCCCCACGCCTTCTGCAATAAACCTCATGTTCTAAAACCCAAACATAGAGATCTCCGTTTGTCCCAACCAGACCTTACGGACACCACAAATCCCACAAAGAGTAAAGAGAAACGTCAGCCATTCAGTATAACAGTGTTCTACCATCAAGGGGAGACTACATGAGTCTTCTCACCAGTTAAATACCCACCTGGCTTTGGAAAAACAAAAACCAAAACCAGAAACATCAATCAAATAATCACACAATGCATAACTAAACTATGAAACTAACTGGCACAGAACAGTACAGAAAAAATTAAACACAAAAGGTTTCAAAAAGCAACTAAACAAATTCATGAAAGAAAAATACACTAAGTGCCATTAATGGCTGTACTTTTCTGGTTAGAACTACAAAGAAATAAGTAAACTTTCAGTTTAGAAATGACTTCTTGTCGTTTCCACATAGTGTGGTTAACCACAGTACTGAGTGGTTAAAACTGCTCACCTGATGGTGTCTCAGTCTAACGTTATTGCTGGTTCATTGAGTCATTAATTTTAATTGCAAATCTGATTAATACTTAAAATACTTATATTCCTTTCTAGTTTAATGAAAATCAAAGTGACTTTAATTTAATTATGTTTGAGTTTAATTTTAACTTGCTTGTTACAAATCACAGAAAGAATGGAGGTGATTTTTTCCCCTCATTTTCTTTCTGACAACAACTTGTACCTGAATTGTGAATGTCAATAAAATTACTGAATTTATCTAGATGCCACATAGTTTTCAATAAATGAATTTGTTTTTCCTTTACACTCTTGAAAATGTAAAAACATCTCATGGCACACACACATGAAATTAATAGCGATTAATGATCTCCCTTGACACCCAGCTTCCTGCTGTGTGATGAAACATAGCCCAGGCTGGTTGTCACTGCCTGAATCTCTGATGTTTGCCTAATCATACCTTTTTTCTCATCAAAAATAACAGAAAATGGAATAAACATAATTTGTCAAAAGTTATTTAAAATGGTCTTCATGTTGCAGCTAGCATTACAGAACTTTAAAGAAAAAATGGTCACATTAATAGTAGTTCCTTAAGACTTTCAAAGGTCAGGTTATCAAACTACACAGAGATATTAGAGTTTTGATGTGGTGATACCAAAAACATTCTGTGTGTGTCCTGAAGGATGAGTTAATGGACAAGATACAAAACATCCCCTATAAAGTTCTTTCCATAACCATTTAATTGAGCAATGTGTGTCCCCATTGCATTTTCTGCCAGAGATTACGCTTTTAAAAACAAGGAGACTACCCCATATTAATTGTTTATAGGTATTTATCCTGCCACAGTGAAAAGTACATCTTTCCATTAATGGTGAATGTAAAGTATTCACTTCTGTGTATCCCACTGTATTTTATGACATTGAAAATATCATTCTCTGAAGCCAATATCCAAACTTCATTTTGTGCCATTAACTTTTACTTAAAGAAGCTAAAGATCAATTAAGTCGTTTTATTTTTATTACATTAAATAAACTGGAGGGGTTGAATGAATTTTTTTCACCTCTTCACTGTTACAATTTGTTTCTATTAATTATAAGTTAAGATGATTGCTACCTTTGAAGCATGGTCGTTAATTAACACTAATATACAAATACTGTTTAGCTGTTGTTTATATTTGCCATAAATTAATTGCCATCAAAATTAACCTCTCTCACTGCCATGTGATAAATTACAGGGAAGTTTATAGTCTACTACAGGCTTCAGCAAGTTTCCGTTCAGTAGAATAATTCTTTCAAGAGTAAGGCAAATAAAATAACAGATATGGGTCAGCAACACATCCCAATAATAAAGTAAACTAAAGGCTAATAAAGTAGATTAATCTGATATTAATCAAATGTGTAACATAAAACATTTGTTCAAAAAAACTGAGAAAATCTTCTGCTACTTAGACTCTCCACCTATGTCAGGTATAACGTTCAGCTCATAAAACCAATGCTGCAGGCTGCATAGGGACCCAAAACCAGGGTACAGGAGTGGATGAGCATTTAGGCAACAGGCTGGAGTCAGAAATAAGATGTCAGTGCATTTGTCTGGGGAACACAAAGGCAGCAGGCTGTATTGGAAATTAGACTACACAGGAGGGATGCGGCTGAACAGTGAGACACTCAGGTTGTTGTGAACTGGCAGTCCAGGTGACGGTGACTGGCACAAGCCCTTTGCAACCACAAGAACTGAACAAAGCAGCAAGAGTAAGGGTCCTCTGTGACCAGACTAAACTTGCAGACACAGAATATAAAAGCTGACCCATCATCTTACAGCTACTGCATACAAAGAAAGTTCAGTCCACTACTTGCAATCTGATGTTGGTAACTCACACAGTTACATCTCTCCACAACAGACTTCAGGAAATAAATTCTGCCCTCAGGTGCCTAACAGATATCAGCAGAGCTGCTCAGATGTAAAAGAAGAATAATTCATTCGAACCAATCTACTTCTACTGATTTCAATTGATTTACACCTGAGATTAATTGGCTATTGATGTTTGCATCCAAGCATACAGACCAGACCATGACTTTAAGACAAAGCCCCCAGTTAGCAAAAAAAGCAGAAACAATGCAACCTAGCCAGTACAGCTGAAGAGGCGTATGATAAACCTACAATACATCCCAAGCTCTGGGTGTCAGGGTGGCATGGCGAAGCCTGATAGAAGAGGCTTAGTAAGTTATATATATTCTAGCTTTGTTGCTTTCCTGCTGAATATGCAACCTTGAAGGATGCAAAGTGTTTTAAGGAAAGGAGGGTAACTCAGGAGGAATGTAAAACAGCATTAAAAACACACACCTCTTAGCTAGAAATCAAATTCTTTCTATTTTTGTGATAATAAATTGGCAATCGACCAACTGGAATGCAAGGGGATTTACTTTCTGCCAAATTTAAGGCAACAAAAAGATTGTCCTTACTTTCAATGCAACAGAAAAAACTGAGCTTTGGTCTGCTACATATTGAGCAAATATCCTAATCAAAAGGAAACCTCATCCAATAACTGCATTTCAGAAAGGCAACACCCATAGCTATACTTCATAAATGTATTGATATTTCTAACTGTGGTCGATTTACCTGCAACACTGAAGGACTTAAGCACTTGAAGACTACTGCATGTAAGATTGACAAAGAGGGCCTAAGTGATGGACATCTTTCCTTCCTAATTCCAAGAAACTATGCAGACTAATGTGGGAGTCAGTGCACCCTCACAGCCAGAGCAGTGGAGGGGGCACTGAGGAGATCCGCCCTACTGTAACTAATGCTCCCCTGTTAGGGGCTAGAGAGAGACCTCCTTTCAAGATACCATGTGTTTCTGCAGATCTCTGTACCCCGGTTAGCCTGTTGGACTCACTGTCCCAGCTGCCAGTTCACCTGTCTATCATTCCCTGTGAGACATCCCACTTCCAGAAGGTTCTGTTCTACTCACTATCCCATTTGTCCTTCCTTCGCAGACACTCCCTCTGGCCCTCTCCATTGGTCCCTGCACCCTTGTACCTCCTTTGTCCAGCCTCTAAGCCCTCGCACTATTGGGTCTGAGTGCTCTCTCCGCCCCTGCCCAGCCCCAGGATAAAACCACATGTTCCCTTTTATTCTTTCCGCTCTGGTTCCCTCCGAGGCACATTATTAAAACTGCCTTGAATACCAACCCGAAAAACCCTTCATGTCTCCTCGTCAGTTTGAAGGCTGCTCTGCGCAGCAGAGGCAGCCGCGGGCAGGGGTCGTGCAGAGCTGTGCTGAGCGGAATCTGCGGGTGCAGCCGGCACAGGGCAAAGCTCCGTTTCCAGCTGCCGCACCTGCCCAAGGCAAGGCAGCGGCGGTGCAGCTTCGCAGCCGCGAGGCATAGCGTGGAGGGCAGAGCCAGCGCCATGCCAGCTCCGGCAGGTCCGCCAAAGCGGCGCCCGGTGTCCCCGGGCTTCGGGAGCCGCTCCCAAGGCTCGCGTGGTCTCTGAACTGCTGCTCCACCCCACGGAAACACCGCAATAGACTAACTCAAGAGGTATGAGTTGAACTGCTTTCTCTGTTTCACTTAAATAGAACTGGATTCCCCCTGAAATGTAGCTTTCCTTAAAATTTCTATACAATGGCATTTAACAAATAATGCACTCATAACTATCATGTGTGTGACTCTTGATAGACAAGACAGCTCTGAAGTGCTTGCCAATAAAGCTTTTTATACTTAACCCTTCACCTAGAAAAGCTTATAGAAAGTTTGTATATCATATAATGCAGTTTATTCCAGATTTTTTCCAAAACCCGTATAAACTCCCATATGCTCAGGTGCAGCTCTGAGCACGGTTAGCTGGAAAAATATTTTCAGATCATTCTTATGCAGTCATGTGTTTGGAAAATATATTCAGTATTTCAAGCAACTTGATATTTGCTATAGAGTAACTCATTGCATATTCAGAATCTCTCATACCTGCCACTGTAAAACAAGAGAATATGAATTATAAGACCCTTAAGCAACGTATGCAGAGGATCAATCACATTGTAGTCTAACTGGGCACTGAATGTCACCATTGCTTCATACAAACACTGTGCCATTAAAAGTGCAATTACTAGAATGTTGATAAAGTGAGTCATTAAATGAGAAATCTCATCATATTTGACAGTGTATTGTGAAGCATTCCCCATTAAGGGATGAGAATAAATGTTTATGAGCTAATTTATTCCAAACATGTTTGTAACTGTCTATGGTTAGCACTGTTTGATCCAAGAAAAGGTTATACTGATTTGAGTGAGAGAGACAAAAAACCTCAAACTCTGAGCATTTATACCAAGCTTGATTTTTCTTTTCTAACCAAGACCATATCAGAAATATTACTTGCAGTCCAAACACACAAATTCATTGCTCCCTGGTGGCTAAAAGAAACCCATTGTTTCTCTGTTTGTATTGTAGAGATAACTGATATGTGTGTATTATTTTATCTTTGTCCTTCCTACTGTCATATTCAATAATACTGCCAAGAACATTGTTAGGTTTTTTTCTTCCACACACCTACCTACAAAAAAGAAAAAATGGGGGGAGAATAAAACAACATGGATGTGGGAAAAAAAAAGAAGAAAAGCTGTTAATAATGAAAAGCTGAAAGGCATTACCTTCTGTATTTGACAAAAAGTTGTTAGAAAATATCAAGCTCAGCAATATAAAGTAATAAAAAATAATGATTTTAAAAAATCCAAAACAGCTGCCAAAATTTAAAGACAAAATGCAAACTGCAGAATGTAAGTCTGAATAATAATGGTGTAATAAAGAACTGAATATCCTTTAAAAACACAGCTGATCCTTCTGAAAAAAATAAAATAGAAAGGCTAATAATCCAGTATAAGTGATAGTCTATTATGTTTGGAAAAGCAATCTTCACTCCCTCAAGGTAATTAAAATTTCCTTCATGTGTCTCAGCTTGAGCAGTTGCCAATATTTACACCCAATACAAAGAAGACGGAGCAAACTTTAAACCATAAAGGGTATTGAACTAAAGCTATCCACTAGCATGAAAAAGAGATTGATTTGGTAGATTAATAAATTAATTATAACCCATGATAATATAAGGACTCTCAAACTTGTCCCACTGTCGCACTAATACAGATGCAAAACTAGTGAAAGTGAGCTATGAAACATGGACCCTTATAATCTAAAAGTAGAGAGATTTGGTCCCTGAAAAAGGGTTGCAAAAAGCAACGTAAAATTAGGACCTCATCTTGCCATTCATTAAAGTAGGTCACGCTGTCTTGTTTTGCATTTGCTCAGTATATTGTGTAATTACAGCTGAGTAAGGAGAGCTAGTGGTAAAGCTGGGACTACAACTTTTAAAAAAAAAATTAAGAGAGAAGGCATATTATTTTGATTCATTCGAGGAATCCTTTTACTCTGAAATAAAGTGACAACCTCTATGCCTTCTGAGTTCATCTCGTCCACCGATTTTAGAGTAGGTGACAACAATATTCCCACGTATGTAAAGATAGGAAAAACTTTTCCAGTTGAAAAATTCTTTAGACAATTACGTAGCTTTTTCAAAAACCTCAGTTTTCTGATGCCTCATGCACCCCTCTGTTGAGACCACAACAAGGCACCATGAACATGTGTGTTCCCAGCTGAGATAACACTGACAGGCAGCCAGGCTTCTGGCTGAGCCACAGCCCAGGACCACTGTCAGTCTCTGCCACAGTTTCATCCCTTGCAGGCAGCTCTTTTAGGTTTCAAGAAAAGGAAAAGGAGACAGTACTGTTAGTGTTTCTAAGGAGGACTTCTAAATCCCTATTCCTAAGGAAATCTTAAAAATACATTGTTCCTTCCCCTTGCCAAAGGTTTTTCTTTACCCCTCAGAATATGCATGCCAGCTGTTGGACATCTAAAATCCCACTTGTTAAACTTAAGGCAAGAGTGGTCTCTCTATGTTAAAAACAGAAGTTCTGGCACTCTGACTTCATTCTACAGGTTATTTTCCCAAGGCATTGTTACATTCAGGAAATCCATCCTTTTAAATTTCACAGCAGATTGCTCTTCCCTAGAATAATTTTGTAACCATTAGATCAATCCAAAAGATACTGAAAATTATAGGATTTATTCTCCCATATTCCATATTGTTGTTTTATTACTTGCTTTAGCATGTATGGTAGCACGCTTATAAGCCTGATTTGTGTTACTGCATTCTACTCAGAATATCCTATTCCCACTGAAGTGAATTATCAGGTGGAAGACAGGCTTCACTGGTGGAGACTGTTGCTTAAACAGACATACATTATCTACAGAACAAAAGAAAGATTTCCCAAGATACAGTGAGAATTGTCAGACTGCATTACATTCCGCTTAGGGACAAGCCTCATTCACTTGGAAGAGTAGTAAATGTATGCTGTAAAGGTATATTGTTAACAGACCTGTGGCCCTGGAAGTGATAATCTGAAAGAGATTCAGGCATTTGACAAAGAAAAACCATTATTGTACATAAGCCCAGGGATGAATGAGACTGAAGAGAGTTACAGCAAGCAGAAGAGGTTACGATCTCTAAATACGAAAATAGAGCTAGATAAAGAATAGAGATTATACCTACCTTCTAAGTGAAGGTATTTTTATTGAAATTTTTAAAGGAATTTTTTTCTTGTCTTTTGGGGTTTTTTTATTCAGACCATTTATTCTGTTTCCCAGAAGGTAGAGGGGGGAAAGGACAAATATTCTAGTTTTTGCTATTGAAATCATTTCTGTTTTGATGGGGAAAGGTATGTCAGTTTTTCAAGCATACTACTGGATAACATTTATCCACTTATATATCTTCTATGTAGCTCTCGGTGAAATAATTGGCAGAATTCTTTCTTTCAAAATGGAATTCCAGTTCTCTTTACTTAATCAGGTCCCTGAAGAATTCATTCTGAAGTCAAAGTATTTGTAAGCTATTCAACATCTTCCTCTCAACATAAGGATAACCAATGCTTAGAAAGATGCAAGGAGTTAGTTATTTATTTCATCTCAGTACTACAAAGTCCATAATGGGATGTGTTTACCCAGTACTAACTAAATGCATGTTCAGTAGAAATCTGTGGGCTCAACAGCTCTCCAGAACCTCAGGTTAAACTGAAGACGACTTTTAAGTTTTTATAATATTAGGCCTGACTATAGACAAGTTACATTTGCTTTAAAAACACACTGTGAGAATCTAGTAAAAAAGGGGTTCTCAGGGTGGAGCCTGAAGACGAAGCTAGTAACTACAGTTTTCTTGATTTGAGCCATACCTAAGCTTTTCCTTTCATCCCTTCTACCTGTAAATTCAGTGCTCAGATTTTTATGCATTCACTGGGTAGTGCTGCCTCTTTAGACACGTCCAACACTGGGCGTGGTGGAAGCTTTGAGCATATAAGGTGATGCAGATCTTCACAGGACTTGGGCTCTGCCTCCCTGGCAAGGCTTGTACTCAAAGGGGTTCTGCAGAAAAAGAATGCCCTGAGAAGTAGCTAAATATCAGTGCTTCATCTGCAACACTACACACATGCTATGGCTACCAAAATGGCATTGTAACTTGGGGGGGTGCAGGGGGAGGGAGGTGGGTTTGAAAGTTTAGTGCAATGGAAACAGTGGAAAATGTAGAAATTTAGAGGAGGTGGTTAACAGGCTGCAAGACCTGGAATGATGACAAGCAGGGATGGCCAAAGCCAGACTCAGCCAGGATAGGGTTACACTAGACAGTGAGCCATGTAACACAGTTCTGCAATTAAGCTTTCACATAATCCTGCATCCAATCTACAAGGCTTGCGCTGAAATTCAACAGCTAAAAAAGTTAGGTGGTATCCTAATAGATCTTTCTCTTGCTGTGAAAATCTTTCTGCCAAATTCTGTGAACTTCCCTTTGGTATACTAAACATTTATTGTATTTATGAGGTCCTGATGTCTGGATTATATCTCCACTCAACGGGATACAGACTTTTCATTAGCTACACAAAGCAGAGTACTTACCTGATAAAAACTGCATCAACAACAATGAACTGAGGGGAATAAAAGCTTACATAACTATTTGTTTATCTATTCTTCCCATTTTGTGTTGGACAAACTGACATCCAGTTTCTTACCAGGATAAGCAAAGGACAACATGAAGTTCAATGCTTATCCTGCAGGTCTCATTGAAAAAGGTGCAAGTTTAGCGCACGTACCGTGTAAGCAAAATAAAAAAAACAGTTCCAAGGCGGCACCATACAACTAAAATCTGAAATATGGTAAACTGACAGACAGAAGGCAGGATAAGGCACATGGTTTAAAGATTCTGCATACTGCATCTGTACCGGCTTTTACTTCTGTATTTCTTCAAAAAAAAAGACCATTCATACTACACACTCTCCTAAATGTATAAAACTTACCTAGTCCAGCTGTTGAAAAAAGTGTTTTTAAAAAATGAAAATCAAAACATCAGAGTAAGTGAAATTCTTTGGATGGTATGTGGCCTCATGTGGAATAAAGAACTCACATCAAAATAAGCAATATAAAGCAAGAATTCATAAATATTTAATGTCTTTTTCCCTCTTTTCTTTTTTTTTTCTCTATGCTTAATCCGTCTAGATGTTGTACTAACAGTGTCTTTCCTTTTGCTCTTACCTTCAGTTTAAGGTGCAAAAATGAAGATGCAAAGTGACAGCTAACTGCCAGATGCTGGGTACAGTGACACACTGCATATCAACATAAAACACAGCAAGCCACTAATACTTCAGTATAAGCAAATCAGAGATGTGTCAAGACATGTTAGGCTGACATTTGTACAAAGAAAGTTACTCTTCTCTCATAAGACAATAATGGCAACCTCCACGGATGGCAGGAACAGCACGGGCAAAACCCATCAAAGCTGGACATTGCTGACATGAGTACAATACCTGTTGATACTGCTGGGAGATCCTGCTGTTCACCATGGCCTCAGTTCTCCATCTGCCTTGCTGGATACTTTTTCCAAAATACATTTCCTATTCCTGACATCCTCATCCTTACTAGGCAATGACCCAAATAAAAGTGCACGAACTAGAAAAATATGAATCTTCTTTCTGAACTTTTACGCTGAATTACTTGTTTTGTTTCATCATCCAGTGTCCATGGGAAAAACTATGAGAAGAATCCTAGGAAAAGAGCATTGTCTTGTTTTGTTGGTTATCAGACAGTGAAGACTTTTTGTGGACTTGGCAAAGTTGAATCAACAAGACAAAATGTCACGGAAGTGCTGAAAAACAGAGCTCAACCCTTCAAGCTGATCTGTCCAGGCAGATCTTTCCCTCTGTCTCCATTTACATTTATCAGTTCATCTAATGCTGTGTCAAATAAAGTATTTTAGAAAAGGATCTGATCAGCACCAATTCTCATGCTATTTTGGATGACTTTTACTGCACATCATATAATTACTTAATCAGACAGTTACCAATTTCCCTACAGTTCTTTAGCTACAAAATGGATGAGCACAGCAATTTTCTGTCTGGTAGTGAAGAGGAACAGAGGACAGTTGCCTAACTGAATACTTAGAATTTAAGTTTAATGCAGGCAAGAGAAATCTCTGTAAAGGTGATATAATAAATCTATCATAATGTCCAAGAAAATTTAGCCATTCTAACAGTGATGAATCTTAACACACAGAATCTTGTGTATGAATATCATTTTATCTTCAAACAAAATCCCTTTGGCATTAAATCTTTAGAAATAGTTGTCCCCTACATCAATTTTATGGCATAAAGTTTTCCCAGCAAGTTCAAGGTGTATAACACTTTTTCACAGAAAGCAATCTCAGGACACTTTTAAAGAACATCTTAAACAAAAATTTAATTGTCCACAATGCCAACCTAACAACAGAATTTGAGAATAGGAGAAGCATTGGATTACTTGATTTATAAAATGGCAGCAAGCATAAAGAAAATTCACAAATCACCCAATTTGGAGTGGTCATTTGTATGGATTCAGTCTGCACACAGGTAACACAAATTTAGGCTCCAAAAAGGACCTATTTATAGTAAACAACTGTCACACTCACACTCATATGCTTGGTTGACTCCAGGCTACAGTTACTTCTGCAGAGAAATCTATTGCAGCACATCTAAAGTTACAAGAAAATAACTTACATATTTCCCACTAAACTAAACCCTTACCAGGCATATGCCAAGAAGAAAGCCACCTAAAATAATTGATTGCCAAAAGGAAGTAAAATTATACCATTCTACTTAGAGAGCCCTTTGTGACTCAGGACATGGGGTAGTAGATACCACTTGCAAGAATGAAGTTTAGGGAATTCTTTGTGTCTGCAGCCAATGAGAAACATCCTCTATGCTTTGTATTCCCTACAAAAATTAATTTCCTTGCATCAGGAAAGGTAAGGGCATAATTTTCAGGGCTCTTCAAGAGAATTCCATCCTACTGGCCCAAGGCAGGAGAGTTGGAATTAGATCACTTTTAGGGTCCTTCCAACCAAAACCATTCTATTATTCTATGATTTTACCTCCATTTTTCACTTTCCCCACTTCCCAAGTAGGAACTGCCCCAGCCAAAACCTTCCTGTTTGGAGACAACACACTTCAAACGGGTTATCTTGTTAAGAAGCTGTTGGGGTTTGGGATACTTTTTCCTTTTTGTTTGTCTCTCTGTCTTAGGAATTTTTCCCCATTCTTGTTGCTGGGGGGTGATAATGGGTGGGTGATTAAGAAAGACAAAGAAACCAGGGGGCGAATGCCTGGCCCCGGGGCAGGCAGGGGGGCGGAAAAAGCACAGCCCTAC
>VYZT01021922.1:28203-43702 GCA_013400735.1 Pomatostomus ruficeps
CTGCACCAAAGGGGAATTGCCAACAGAGTGGGAAGAAACTGTCCGTGGGTTTATCTGTTCTTATTTGTTGTGGTTACCATTGTTTTGTTTTGTCTGTACCATCATATATATAAATATTAGTAAAGGACTGTTATTCCTCTTTTCTCATACCATTGCCTGAAAGCCCCTTGATTTCAAAATTATACCAATTTGGAGGGAAGGAGGTTACATTTCCTATTCCAAGGGAGGCTGTTCTGTTTTCCTCAGCCGGTACCTATCTTTGAAACCAGGACAGAAGCCTTGAATGAGGTCTGCAATAGATCTAAAATTAATTACAGACAACCCAAACAACATGCACAACAACAACAAAAAAACAAAACAAAACACCAATAAAAACAAACAAAACCACTAATCCAGCAACAAAGGCTGATTCAGCACAAGCTGGGAAATTAGGTGAATCCTGGATACTATGTAAAGGCCAGGTAAATTCATTAATTTATTTAACATATACTGAGAAAAAATATGTTTTTATATTCCTGAATGCTGACGAAGCCACAGAAGTCATTATTTAAAACCAAGGTTTTTACACAGAAATTAAATACAGAATGTAGAAGAGGAAAAAATAGCCCATATCTAATCAAAGTTTAATTTGAGGTTTTTGATGGGAGAAAGTGGAAGATAGTTTGAATCTATCACTTAATAAAAGAGTTCATGGTTTTAAGCTTTCAAGTAACCTTTCTCCACAGCAAAATTTAAAGCAAAAGCTGTGTTTAGTCCTTTGCAAACACTGCATCAACTATAGTGAGAGCAACCAAAATGTCTGAAAGATACAACATTAAAATCATATTTTCCAACTAATTCAATAAGAATAAAAAATACTGCAACCTTAATGATTACTTCCAGACCTTTTTAGGAACTCTGAAAGTTAAAAAGAATTAATACAGCATGTGTACTATGAATATAAAGCACAAACACACAGAGCTGAAATAAAAAAGCTGGGACATTAATCAACTAACAAGCAAAAAAAGATCCTATAAATACACTAAAAAAAGAAGAAAATACAGGTTGACTATTTCACAGGTCAGCCAGGTGAGT
Organism: Pomatostomus ruficeps; assembly: GCA_013400735.1. Lineage (NCBI taxonomy): Eukaryota > Metazoa > Chordata > Aves > Passeriformes > Timaliidae > Pomatostomus > Pomatostomus ruficeps. Next base: position 29,278 of record VYZT01021922.1, read on the forward strand.
CGATGATAACAAAAAAGTTGATTTATCAAAAAGCTTTATTTTTTTACAAATTAGGTGAATTGTAACCAGATATCTTTAAAGGGAACAGAAGAATTGGCCATGTTAGGAAACACAGGTTAAGGAATACTTAGATAAATTGTATGTACACAGGTTTATAAAGCTTCATTAAATTCTGTCCTTAGGTCCCAGTGAAAGAGTCTCTCAAACTTTAATGGATTTTTATAAAATTCACTGGATAATCTCAGGGGACTGAAAAAGGATAATCTTGGTACCATCTTTAAGAAGTAGAGAAAGAAGGGACTGGGGAATTAGAGACAGACTAACTGATTCCTGAAAAGATTCTGGAACATATTATTGAGCTATTTATAAGCACCTCAAGAATAATAAGATGATAAAAAACATATGGCATGGATTTGTCAAGAAAAACGGTTGTATCAAATTGGCATAATTTATTTCTTTGACAGAGTTGCAAGCTAATGGATAACAAGGAAGCAATAGATGTGATAAACATAAGCATTACTTTTTTTTTTTTAATGTATTCTCTACAGCATTCTCATAAGTACGCTTAAGAAAATCTGGTCTGCATTAATTCCCTGTAACATGGCAGAACAACCCCTCTAAAAATCTCCCAAGTACAGACTTCAGCAGTTCCATGTCAAAGTGAGAAAGCATTTCAAACTGACAACAGCAACCAAAAAAACCCCTTACAACTAGTCAATATTTTTGTTGATGATCTGAACGACAGGCAACACAGACTGTGAAAAGCCAGAAAAATAGAAAATAAAACGCTTGCAGATAACAAAACTTACCAATGTTGCAAACACTTTCAATTCACTTCTGTTTTCAGGAGGATTATCAACATGTGCAGATATTATTCAAAATCAGAAGGTGAAATTCATGGTGACAAGGTAACACTGTACTCAGAGTCAGGGAATCCACTGCCGCTTATGATACTTGGAACATCTGCCTAAGTTAGGTAGTATGAAGAAGATGCAAATCATCCATAAACTGAGCAAGGAGATAACAATGGAAAGTGCAGTGCCAAATATTGAAATTCACCTTCAAATATACTAACTGGAATTTTATTTGTAATACAGGAGTAATTTTTTCACTTTACTTACTGCTTTGAGCCCTCAGATAAAAGGAATGTGCCTTTCTTAGATAATGACTTTAACAAGAACACATAGCAACTTCAAAGAGTCCAAAAGAAAACCAACAAAAATACAAACAAGTTTGGAAAAAACTGTTATTTGGGATTAAAACATGAAAGATACTTACCTTCTTTCATTTCATCTAGGGAAAAAAAAGGGAAATTAATTGTCAATACTTAGAATGTGATTGTAAAATAAATGGCAGTCAACTCTTTATGCTGACTCATAAAGAGAATATATTTCCATTTGAAAAAAGATTAAACTCAGATTCTAAGAAATATTTTTGTGACATGAGACATATCTAAATTTTCTTCACACCTTTCAAGGCAAGAGAAGGAATTGATCCAGTCTGACATGACAGGATCTAATCAATAAGAGCTCTAAACACTGAGCTACTCTTTGCAGAAAGAGGATGTTGCAAACCTTCTTCACTGTCTGCTCAAGTGATCCCAAGTAGTAAAGCACATTCACAGCACGTACCAAAGAAAAGGAAAGCTTCTTCCAGAGACAAAAGGAGTACAGGCTATTACAGGGCAGGCTAACGAGCAAAACTTCACTCATAGGAAATTTCAACATAAAAACTTAGTGCACTTCCGTCCATGATTAGTTAAGAGAAACAAGCAGAGGTTTTGTAATGCGACTTTGTATTAGCCCATAAACCACGACCAGGTGGGACTTAGGAGTTTGGTATCTTCTGTAAACATACAGTCCAAGCTCTTTAAATAGTCTAATGTACTTTGAGCATTATGAGCCCAAGTCTGCAAAACTGCCATGTTTTTCAAAATGACACTACATCATTCCTGTTTTATATAGCCTTATCGATTCATTGAGAGAATGGCTAAAATAGTATCGACAAGAATTTAAAGCTTCAGTAAATGTATGAATGAATTTACTAGTAGCACATATAAAAATTATGGATGTACTTGGGAGAAGAGTGAGCCAAAGCTGGATCCTATGGATCCTCTGTAGGAGGACAGAGCTCTATTAATATTGTCCATTTGCAGCAGGTCAGGTTCTACCATAAAAGACAAGTTTGGTAAGACAGAAAAAAGTATGAAAAAGAAAAACCTAGTATGCAGTAAACCTAGGATCTGCTAAATGGTGAGGGATTGTTATTTTTATCTTTCATTCTGAATATAAAAGTCTTGCAGAGACTAAAGTAAATTGCTGTGGAAAAGAAACCTTTTGCCTAAATGAACACTGAGACTATGGTGTTATAATGAAGAAGGAATACACTTCATATTACATTTTTTCCCCATCAACCCCATCTTACTCCTTGACAATCACTTTTGTAAAGATGTCTTAAAGGCATGTCTTATATGGTGGGAAGAAATTACAGCAGGCATCAGCCTTCCTTTTCCCCTAGAATGAGAGAAAAGGGTGGCAGTGTTCTCTGGCAAGGAAAGTTAACAATCTGTACTATCTAATAAGTTCCTACTGAATGATAATTAAACATTACCATATTTGTATTTTAACTTCCCTTGCCTGAAGCAACATAAGTAATGACAGTTTTCACTGACCCATGCTGAAATCCTGGGCCTGAACTGAATACCACAGTACTCTTGCTCATGGACTTTTCCTCAGGTCATCCAGCCTTATTTGCTTCTCACTTATACCTTAAAGAGGTTTGAATCAAAAGTGATATCTACCAGAATGCAATAGTAGTGTCAGTGCAAGAGGAGAACTAGACATATCAGGCTTTAGTATCTCATGTTGCCAAAAATCCACAGCTACATGCTAAGGCTGTGTCTTGGGAGACAAAAGGACTCTAAGTGGTATTTGTTACGCAAATCAGTATGGATCTATACCTGAAAATTTCTCACTATGATGCTTAATATTTTTAGGCAGAGATTCAATCCATCTTTTCTGTATTGCTCAAGCCTCTCTTTCTGCCATCCAATAGTTCAATGGTTTCCTAACTTTTATACTTCGTAAGGTTCCATAAAGTGACAGCATGTACTCCATCTAAAGTTAATACAGTTTAAAATGGAAAGGTGAGCAAGTGAATCTTTTTCAGGTTTTTTTCTATCACCAACACTTCCTGTTTCTGGCAGAGGAAACGTTCCTTTGATTCAAAAGGAAAATTTTCACATGTACAATTTTAAATGTTTTTGAAAATTATCTCTCAGTATATATGTACAGACCAGTTAACAAAATGCCTATCTCCCTTTAATCTCTGATTGAAGGAATATGACTACCTCTCCTTAATCATCTCTCATGCACTCTTTCCATTTAGTAAGATTCCTTTCTGTCTTAACCTTCACTGTATCCCCTACATACTGTCAGTAAGTCTCCTAGTAGTAAAAGAGATCCTGCAAAATTAAGAGAATAAATTTTCATTTTAAAGGTTGAAAAAACAAGATTTCCCACATAAAGCTACAGTTAAATACCAAAGTAATTGATCTAACTTTAGAAACAGTTCCTTCATCTTCAGTGAGTTGTAATGTGACTGCTGCCTTTTATAACACTTCTGAATTACTGTCACATTCATCATGACAGATGTTGGTCATTAGAACTGAGGAATTAACTACATGCAGAAGGAATTGGGAGTAGACTGGTTTTGATGGAAAACTTAAAATCTACCAGAACTGGGAGGTCAAGTAATGCTTAAAAATTACTTTCTACCAGTAAAAACAGAACCGTAGGAGGTAATTATCTGGCTCTATAAAAACACTATGCTTCTTGATTGGACTAACATATGGACTCCACAAGTTCTTTGGACACAAAAACCAGTAAAACTGTGACCCCGATAGAGTCTGACATCAGTCATCATAGGTGGCATGGAAAACATTCACCACATGGAAGAACAAATCCAGAGTTCTAATCCCGAAGGGTACCAGGAAATCTTTACTTCCTGCAGTAATGCTTGCCAAAGTCCATTCATGTGATTTCCTCTGGACAAAACAGTAAACATGACTTTTGGTCAATTATTTTATTAACAAGGAAAAAATCCAAGTAAATATTCATGAAAGACTGTTACAAGTGTTTTTCATGTAAGAAACTTAGTAGTTCTCAAAAAGAAAGTTACACAAGTAGTATTTATTATAAAGGATAGGTTTAAAATGTTACAATAAAGGATAATTTGTGGAAATCAAGGGTTCCAGTTAACTACAGTGTACAAAGGCCACCCTATAGTGAACATGCTGTTTGCCACTGCAGTGCTTGCATATTTACCAGCAACTAAAGTGCATGGGCATCACTTTATATCTCAAAAGCTGCCAAGTTTTTCTACTCACCATATATTCATGCAGAAAAACAGGACATTGAGAATTACTAATTCATCATAGTATTTAAATGAAAATTATTTTTAAAAAATTTTAAGAGAAAGCAGATTAATCAGAGCAGGAAAACACAGACTGATAAACAGAATGATGACAAGGAACTGTCTCTGTTAAACTCAGAAGAAAAAAGATCAACTACAGACAGTCACTGTCCCTTTTCCCTAGTCCTTTTTTGTTCCTTCCTTTTTGTAATTAAGTTTATAAGAGCCTTTGTTCTGAGATCACACAATGAAATGTAAAGAATTTCAACTTTAAAAAAGCCCAGGGATAAACTTCTCAACACTGTTTTGCTGCTAATTTAACAGATCCAGTATCACGAGAAAGGATATACCTTTGCCTCTAATATGCTCAGTGTGGTCACAAAACACAAGCATTTACAAAAAATCCAGAGTATTTCACCTGTAAACACAAGACCTGAATCTCACACACAGACAGGATTTTGGAATGAGATATTTAATTATTTTTATTTTATTTAAACTTCATTACAGCAAAATAATGGCAAATTAACCAATGGTATCTCCTCCCCCTTGAAACTAGAATGTTCAATATTGCTTCAAACTGAGAAAAGAGTACAATTTTGATCTGATGAGCTTTTCTTTTCATTTACAGGAAATCTGCCAGGCAACATAGAGTTTTGCACTACTGCAGCACATCCATAAAAGATAAGCAAGGCACAACTCTGCATATGTAACAAAAGTAATTATTAATCTAGGTCTTCTTGTCAGAATATATTTCAGCTGATCCTAGCTGTTTACAGGAAAGGAGCAGGCAGGTGCTAGAGCTGTGTGCCTCTGTTTATGGGAGTAAGCATAACGATGACTTGAAAGCAACACTCATCATAATCATTCTTGCCCTGCTGTCTCACACATATATACAGCCTGCTAGGAACAAATTCTTATGCAACAGAAAGCTGAATATAATGCAAGTTGTGGGTTGTGGGGAATGTAAAGTGATTCTTTCAGGAGTTATTTGGTACTACTACCTAATGTCTGACATTTAACAGATGTGGGTCCACATGGTGAGTCAGTCTGAAAAACCTCTTTGATCAAAATGAATACGTCTTAAATACTAACTGCATTTTACAAACACCTTAGACCCCTGACCAGTTGCAACATCACAATTCACGAACTATCTCCTTTTACAGAAATCTTTCCATGGCATATTTTAAAAGAAGCATTGACTGGAAGACAGATGCCTTTTAGTGCGATAATAGATACACTGTGTTATACACAGATCTAAAATTGATTGGTTTTCTGATGGAAGCAATATCTATTTCCTGAACTTATTTTATTTCACCCAGTGCCATGATAGATGCCCACAGCACAGTAAACTGTATTCTCCTCTCCAGTACTTAACTATTTCTGTACCAGTCACTGTGCTTGCCATTACGGAACTCACATCACAACTCCAATTGAATTGGAGCTGTTCAATATATTTCAGGTAAGCTGGTCACTTACATCTTTACAGTACAAGATGTGTTCCTTTTTAAAAGGTACAGAGAATGAGAGGGTATGCATAGAGCTGTGATCCTAATAAAGGACACTTTCTCTTCCAAGCTAAAAGGAACAGAGTGATTTTAGCAACCTAAATTTGCGACGGTTGAAGGTTATTTGTGAATAGATTAATAATTTTCCCTAGGTCTTGCTAAGCTATATATTTATGAGTACATTTTCTTCTGTTAATCAACTTTGAAAGCAGTCAAAAATAGTCATTATACTAACTACTCAGAAATATTCTTACTTTCTGCCAAATGGAGAACAGGTCACAAACATGTTTCTCTATTCAGCTATCTCTCCATCTAATACCTACAACTAACAGCAAACATGTGCTGTCAGAAGTGCAAGAGTCACAAGCTGGGCAGTCCTGTCCTGCTTTGCATGTCTAGGCCTTGACAGGCCAGGCTATTTCTGTATTTTATTATCTGTTATTACAGTGTCTTTACATTTGACCTGTAGCTTGCAACTATGAAATGTGGTACACTAGGTTATTGAACTTTTAGTACAGTAGAAACAAATGTGACTTAATGCAGTAGTTTAATTGCCATTTAAAACAAGTGCCAATCTTTTAAGTGATTTAACTAACAATCACTTACAAGTAGCAGGTGTTTTGCCTGCAGATGAAAGAAGATAGCAGCTAATTTCTCAAGAAGCTATGTCAACAGTAAAGCTATTTTAAGAAGAAAGATATATGAATTTTATAGAATCTGTTATGTTTTATCATAAGAGAAAAGGAACTTGCATTACTCTGTGCTCACAAAGAGGTATTTACACTCATATGCATCCCTGTTATTCCTTAGCAATGGATCAAATTCAGCATTAACTAAAAGCTAAGTACTGTCAGCGGCAGAATTCTCATTCGACTCAGTAGGCTACATCACAGCCTTTGAGGGGACACCAGATGGGCACAAATGTCCTTGAACCTCAAGAGATAGCACTGTCACTGCTACCAACCAAAAACATGACCTGCAGGTTCAAAGCAGCAATGATGTCTGGAAAAAGCTGAACTAAAGCATCAGGAGACACTCTATACATCTTTATTTTAGTAAAATACTGCTTAAGGACAGAGCATAGTCACCAGAAACATAGGTTTGATATAAGCTACATGCTAGCAACAATGTGTCTTAGAAGTACTTATATTTTTATGGCTAAATATCTCGTTTCAAGTACCAGTTTTCCAAAAAGGAGGACAGAGATTGTCGATTTTAATCAATAGGTGTCTGATTGCAAAGTAAATGACATTTATAATGTTAAGACTTTGCCATTCAGAGCCAGTAAGTGCCACTTGATCCTCTTTGCATAAAAGCAACACTTAGGGGTATTTTTTCCTATAGGTCTTTTCACAGCATTAACATCCAAAGCTTCCTTTTCTTTTCTCTTTCCATGACGCACAGTTGCACTACGGATTTATGAGCATTTAATTAATACTTGCAAGAGCCATGCATATTGATTGAAGTCAAAGGCAGACAATTCCAAGAAAACACGTAGAAAGATAAAGAGCCAGTCCTATTTCACAAAGGTTGCAGATCACATGTTAGTGGCTTTGATATTTTTCTTACCTATAAGTACATAAAGCATTCTCATCCTGATGAATCAGTTTGTGATCTTTCTGCATTGTAAGACAGCTAGTGGAATATGACATATTCTTATATGATTAGCCACAAAACATTTCTTTAATCATTGAAAGGAACTACCTGTCATTTTATTTGCCTTATACAGCTGTTCTGCCATGCACTCCATTACTAATAATATATTACTATTACACTAAAAAGAAACTGTAATCAGTTTAGGACACAAAAATGGATGCCTATATACTAAAGTCTAATGAATAAATCTAAATGCCTTCTCTGTAATATCTGAAGTGTGTTCCACTATTTGTCCCAAATCAGAACCAAGGCTTTTATTTTGAGAAAGCAATGTGAAAGCAATTTTTCTCCTCGCTCCTTATTCCTCATCTCTTGCTCTTCCTTTTCTTACTGCTAACCATTTTATCCTCTATCTTTATTGTCTTTAGTTGTGCCCATGGGAGCTAAGTTGTAGTGAGTTTTATACTTTGTCTAGGACACAGAGAGATTTGTGGTCATTCTTATCTACTCAGATAATAATTTCCAAAGCTTTGGCTGTGTTGCTGAGGAGGCCTTGTCTTCTGCTCTCTCAGGCTTCACCCCTGAGGTTGACAGCTTCATAATTCCTGAGGAACACAGCTGTCAGGAGGGGTTGTACTCACAAAGAGAGTTTCTCTAAGGTAACATGTACCAATTCTGTTAAGGACTTTGAAGATTAATGTAGCAGTGAGCTAGGGGAAATCCCCTAGCTGCCACATTTTAACCCTGTCAATCATAGATTTTGTTCCACCTCTGTTATTTTAATATTCATCACATTGTTTTACTATTCAAGAGTTACTAGAAACTTCTGCTGTTCTGTAACGTTAGTAGGTTAATGCAAATATGTTCTGCCTTTGCCCAGAACTCATGGGAAAACTGTCATCCCCTGTCTATCTGTGATTTGATAAGAACCCTGGACCCTAACTTCTGACCACCCCTTCTCCATAAAACGCTGTGTAACCACCCCCATCGGGGTCTCTCTGACAGCCCATATCCTGAAGAAACAATAGAAACCTGGGTACTGCTATCAAGAGTCCGTTCCCTCTTCTTTACTTCTACCTGCTTTATTTATAACAACGGGTGCTCTGCCTCACACTGCGAAGGCAATACCTAGGTAAATAGATAAGCAAAGAGATAGTGCTCATCCGAGCAGCAAGAGGCTTATCTGACCCAAGGTACTGGATAAACATTGCACCGCAGAACCCCAGGCAGTTTTGCAGTCCCCAAAAAGCATTAGATTAACCCGATGCCTTGAATTTAACATAGCATCCTGTGAGGAGTCAGAATTGTGAGGCAAGTGTCAATATGATGTGCCCTAATGGGCTAGCACCTTGAAAGAAGAGGGATGTTACATTCTGAAATACTTAAAAACTGTTTCAGTCTTCAGCAGAGATACACACTCACAGACAAAAGCTTGCAGAATGCCAATGTACTCCACGTCAGAGTGTCACAAAGAATTTACTCACTCTCTAATGTAAGTATATGAACAGTAGTATTACCACCAAAGGCCTAAGTTGTGCTTGAAGGAAAGAATACACTTAAAAGCGTTGCTGGAGTGGCAGAGCATCCTTCATTTTTGCAGATTCAAACAGGCAGTGAGAGTGAGGAGACATTTCCTATTTGATAAACAATTTCTGATCAGCTATAGGTGAAACAAATGTATTTCTCATTCCATCATAAGCTCTGTGTGTAGTGGTTTGAAACTAAAAGATTAATTTCGCAGTTTACAGAGCAGTTTGACAAACAATAATAGATTCATTTTGCAAAGGACGTATTGGACCTTGTTTTACCAGCACTCTCTTCAACATGCTTGTGTTAAGCTCCAGGCAGATGGCTTCCATGCAGAGATGTAAATCAGCAGGAAGCCAGGGTTGGCAGAAGCAAGTCAGACATAAAACAGTAGTCCTGCTGAAATGACAGCTGCTACACTAGTCATTTCACCACTTACATGTCATGACAGCTTCAGCCTCAGCATTTTGTGTAATCACAACAAAGTATAAGGAAAAAAGCAATACCATAGTAAAGGTAATAAGCACACAGAAAGCTCAAGAATTAAACACAAAAAACAACAAAACAACAAAAAAAATCCCCAGACAGACAAAACTGCTCCCTTTTCTGTGAATTCCATCCTAGAAGCGATGTCACTTAAGGCCACTGCACAACCACAGCCAAGGCCTGACTTCAAAGTGTATTTGAGAGCCACAGGTGTACCTAGTACAGCTTGTCATGCATAGAGGCCAGTAGCAAAAGCTAGAGGAAAGAGCATAAAAAGAGAAAGTACAGAAGAAACTTGCCTCATTTTGCCAGTCCACCTTCTAGCAATCACATTTTAAAGATTTTATTAGTTGGAAGTTTCATCAACACATTGCTTCACATTTTCTTTCATGAACTTGCATGATCTCCTTTTAAATGCATTTATTATTCATGATGTCCTATCTTAGTGCATTGCAAAACCTAACTATGGGTCCCGTGAAAAAAAAATCTTAATTTCACATGTACCACATGTACCCTTTGATATTGTCAAAGGACTGTCCTCTACTTCCTATATTGAAAGAAATGTTGGGTTTTTTTTTTCCTTTTATTGACTTTCTGTATCTATCTCATTTATGATTTTGTATTAACATATTATACTACCAACTCACCCTTTAGTACAGATTGCTCATTTAAGAGGCAAGTGCATCAGAATATAGGTAAATACTATGGGTATTCTGAACAGCTCTTTACATTATCTGATTAAAAACAGCATGTGCTTATTCAACAAGCTGTTTCAAGGAGACACAGTGTTTAATGGCTTAAAGAGGAATTTGTGAAGCAGAGGAGTGGAAGGCAATTGGCTCATTTTTTAGATTTCTTTTTTTTATAACACACGGGAAAATTCACAATACTAATCAGAATGATCTGACCCTGGATTTTGGGTCATGACTAAGAGATCTCCCAGTACTTTAGGAAGATTTAATGACAAAAGTCTTTTCTATTTAGTTCCACAAATTTACCCAAAAGTGTTAGGAGAAAACATGTTTGATGTGACCACTTGGAAAGAACATCTTAAATACTAATGATCTTGAAACAGGCAGCCTGAAATATTTGTTATAATCTCTTGTGCCCACTTCAGATGCAGGCTGCACAATATTCTGTCTTGAAACTGTGATACATATAACATCCATGTCTAATAATTTGTATCTGAAATACAGTTCCCCTTAGCAAAGAATTCTAGCTCTCAAAGATCATGACAGATATTGCTTTATATAAATCTGTATAAACTTTTCCTAAACAAATATCTTTGAGTGTAACATTTAATAGCTGCTAAAAATAACTTCTAAAAATAAAGTAATCTAAAAATAACTTCAAAATGTCTAATGCTACATATTTAGATCTTTGTTTAATCTCAGTAATTTCAGGATGTATGTGTGAATCTATGGAATGCTATAAGCCTTCACTCTTTGTTTCTGTATCTACACAGAAACAAATATCAAGACTCTAAATTTTTCATTTAGATAATGATAAAAGTACAAGTTTTTGCTTTTTCCCTCTACAGTTTTTTAGTTCTGTTAACAAGAGATTGCTATGAACTTTCTTACTACAAAAACCATCTATTCTGCTAAACTAGAGATTACTGTACCTATTGACAAGAACTGAGGGAACTTAGTGACAAGAACTTCCGAGGGAAAACTGTAATAAAAGCAACACTTAATACTCTGATACTCAAGAAAACCCAGACTAATCATGGATGCATTAGATGATACAAAATAATTCTCATTTTATACACAGGAATATTACAGACTGGACTTCCAGATTTATATCACTAGAGGACACAAAATTTTCTTTAATATACAGTAGCTAGTAGTTAAGCCAAGTCACTGTTTGGAAAAGAAATGTCTAACAAGCATCTTTATTCCAGAGATTGTCTCAAAGTTTATAAATTAGTTTACTTCCCAGTAGACCCTGGGATCAAGTCTATCCCACTTTACCAGGAGGCCATATCCATTGCCCAACATAACCAATTGTTTGCAAGAGCTAGGCCATTTCTTTCCAATAGTATAATTTAGAAATATTGTATACACAACTTCTCTGCTACTTACATGTGTTGCACACTGTCTTCAACTACTTGTAAACTCACTTCATTTCACAGTTCAAAGGATCCTTAGCAAGATAGGAATCAGATCTATTCTGAAGCATCTAGAGTCCACCATAGTAACAATATTATAAATGCTAAAATTGACAAAATCTAGGAACACATACACATATTATTTTATTCTCTGCTGCACACAGACCATATTTTAAAATCTTACCTAGACTTGAGGTAAAACAAAAAAAAAAAAAATATCTTGCTATGATAATACTTCTTGAAATGTCCTAACCTAGACTGCTATATTTCTCCACCCCCCCAAATTCAATACCTCTTCCCTGTTTTCTAGGACATCAAAACCATTGTCTTTTTCAGAAAGACTAGCAAGCTAATCCGTTTCTTTAAGAAAACCTCATCATCACTCCACTGTTCCTTTTCTCCCTGGTAAACCAACTGAGCTCACTCCCAGCAAAGTTCTGCATCAACCTTCCTTTCCACCTTACTATGGGATACCTTTCCCAACACCTGCTATAAAAACAACACTTGGAAAGGAAATGGGCGATTGAGAACACGAAAGATTTTTGCACTGAAAGGCTTACCCATGCAAAAGAGGCCATGCATTTGGAAGTCATCTGTGGGATGTTAGAAAACATGGGAGTTTTATTTACACAAGAACTTTCACCTGCACTGTGGATAAAACGGTTATTTCCTCACAGAAGTTTTGTGAAACATCCAGCAAATGTTTGTATAGGTAAGAGAAAGTGCTCAGGTTTCCCAGGTCTGTCCTATTTCTGACAAAACTGCTTAGCCAATTCATTTACAGATCATGCACTGTCCAGTTCCTTCCATCTTCTAATCTCCTGAAATCTGAATATTAATCTGAAACCAAATTTGGAACAGGTATAACATATTTTGAACTTCAGTCACCAGGAAAGATTTTGCCTTGTTAATCTCAAAGGATTGGCATAGAAATTTTACCCTATTTTCTAAAAAAATCCATACAGATTTAAGGTTGAGTTCTGGATTTAATTGAAGTAACCTTTTGTACAATCTAGCTTTAATGAAGTGCAATGAAGTTAAACTCCACAGGGGCCATTAATCTGAAACACTCCATTAAAACAACTACAAGGGGAGTTTTTAATAAACAGTGTGAACTAATGCCCATGTGGAAAGGTAATTGAGAGGCAACTGGTGTCTGGGCCAGATTGTTATTAAATCCTTATCACAGGTAAAGCTGAAACCCCAAATGGCAAGCTGCCATGTGATTTATAGTGACCTTCTCTTCCCAGCCTTAAAGAAAAGACTATGTTTAATAATAAAAAAATCCTGTGACTAAACTATAAAATAACTGAGCAATTACTTAGAATAATTTATACAGTGCAATACACTGACCTTGCTCCAAGCATAAAATCTACAAAATAACTTCAGTAATAAAACTGTGAGCTACTAAAAGGACTAAAGGTTTAACCATTTTTATTGTGCAGAACCTGAGGGTACAATAAATACATACCACACTCCTAATAGGAGAGCTTAAAAAAATTCCTATTTTTCAGTCTTAAAGAAAGCTTCCCTGAAGTCTGGTAGGGTTTTGCCATATTGCAGCAATGCCTACTGTCCTATTTTAAAACATGTTACTGGGCTGCTAAAGTCCACACTTTCTAATATAGTATGCACTCAGCAGCTGAGCCCTGTCTAAGTCGAGTCTCACAGGAAGCAATGCAAGAAGGGACAGAAAACTGCATTACAGAACAGTTTGGTTTATAGCAGTACAGATTGTACTTCTAAGAAAGAAAAAAGTACTGTTACTATTCTCTTGAAAGGTAGGATAAGAACAGATATTTGCTCTAACAAAATGTGTATAAAAGTAGAATTTCTACATAAAAACAAAAATATTTATTTTGAAAAAAATTCAAAATAATTTTCTGTAAAAATTTGAATAGCAATTACTTCAAATCAAAATGATAAGAAGCATGGCTTCAGAACAAAGTCAAAGTGTATCTAGTACATCCCTGACTCTATACTTTTTTCTATGCTCAAATGTCTGCATTTCTTATCTAAATAACAGAATTGGGATGTGTTTTGTGACCAGACATAGTAAGTGTAAGAGTGCTACAATGAAAGTTTGACAGGGTCAAGTATAATCAACAGCAGATTACTTCTGCTAAAAAGAAAAGTAACCACTTTTATTTTCAGTCTGGCAATAATCCAGGTTATAGCAGATGCCATCCAGAAGGATACAGGCTATGCACAGTATAACTGAAGGACAGAAATTGTCAACAGGCTCATATCATGCAAGACAAAAAGCTGTTATCTTGATTAATTGGATATTAGTTAATTTGGCAATATGCCAAAGGCTAGCACACTCTGTTACACACAACTTGCGTTGCCATCACCTCTGGGCACCTCTTCACTGCAAAGTGCTATCTCTGATTTCAGAAAGGAGGAAGGAACCCCAAGAAGGCCAATTGCAACATACAGGTAAAACTACTCAAAAAAATATGCTTGTCAACCTCTTTAGTGGTATTGAGCTATTTCCAGGGGTTTAACATGTGCTATCTTTTTTGACTTTTGGCCAAAACACATCTGAACACTCTTATCATTAGAAGAGATGCTTTTGAGAGATTAAGAAATTCTTTCCTGTGAGGATGGTGAGACTCAGGAACAAGTTCCCAGAGAAGGTGTGGATGCCCCATTTCTGGAAGTGTTCAAAGCCAGGCTGGATGGAGCTTTGAGCAAACTGGTCTAGTGGAAGGTGTCCCTGCACATGGCAGAGAGGGGATGGAATAAGACCATCTTCAAGGTGACTTCCAACACAAACCATTCCATG
>VYZT01021924.1:2607-66291 GCA_013400735.1 Pomatostomus ruficeps
TGCAATTCTGTTGTTTTATTCCTGATCCATTTATGGTCAATTGTTCCAGCCTCTCTGCATCTGAAATTACTCCTCTTGGGTTTATCCCCAGCAGAGAGTACTCGTATCCCTTCTCAGACTTTTGTCAGAGCATAAGACAATCTCCCTTCGCCTGATTCATCTGCTCAGTCCTCTTTGCACCTGTTCTGACGCTCTGGTGGCTCCCAGTCAAATGGCGTTCCAGGAAAGCATCCAGATTGTCTCTCCAGCTGTCATGTCCTCTTGGAACCACCTGAACTAGCAGCAAAGGTTCTGCTCATTAATCCCTCTGTGCCTGACCCTGTGTTTTGCTCCATTAAATTTCATCTAATTTTTATTATTTCTGTCATCTAGCCGTTCTGGTGTGGTATTTCAATCTTTCTGTGTATTGACAGCTTCTTCAGCTTCGTGAGCTCAACAAATTTATTTCAAGTGTTTCTATACTTTGTGACAAGTTTATTAATGGAAGTATTAAGCAAGGCCTGTGTTTGAGGAATCCAATGATAATCACCCTTCAGTCCAGCAGTTTCCTTTCTAGGTGAACCCGTTGTTATTTCTCTTTCAGCCATGACATATTTCCCTCTTTTTCAGTTTTGGTAACTATCCTTGTGTCACTGTCTCACACACTTTACTGAATTACAGAGAATTAGACATAAGAAAATTCAGCTACCCAAACTTCATCAGAGAAAAAAGTTGACTTATTTTTGATAAATCTTTACTACCTTCACTCATAGTCTTTTAATTTCTAATTGTTCTGTTAAGTTTTCATGCAAGCACAGTCCCTTTTTTATTTTTGTTTTCAGAATGAAGCACCCATTTCTATATCTACAGTAGTATAGTTGAGTCCCTATTTTACAATTCTTTGGCAGAGAGCACTTTCTTTTCTTTTTTTTTTTTTTNNNGAGTCTTTTTTTTTTTTTTTTTTTTTTTTTTTTTTTTTTTAATTATTTAGTGCCTTGTCAGCTTAGTGAGGTCTAGAATGCCCTCATTTACAAGTCAAAAATCCCAACACAGACCCTACAACACATCTTCATGCAACACAGAGGCAAGGAAAGGCACTTGCTTTACTGGAACTCTGGCTCATCCCTTCCTTGCAAACACAGCTGCATCAGCTCTGGCTTGCTGTTACTACTTCAGGAATTTTTTGCTAGGAGACAGCACTTGGAAAAGCAGAGAAACACTTTACCCTCCACAGAACCATCAAGGTGGATGCATAAAGGCAAAACCCAGCTCAGTATTGGGTCTCAGTTGGCACAGGCCACAATTTCCCAACCTTCCAAATAACCAACACAGTCAGAGATGCAGAACAGTAAAAACTGAGGTACTGCCATTCACTTCAGGAAATGGAAGCAAGAATCTGTGATGAACACAACTACACAGATGAGCTTCTGCTGTTTCCTCTAAACCCACACAATGTTACCTGCCTGAAATGCTGCTATCCACTTTCCCAATGGATTTCTACATAATGCAACTTAACAGGGAAAAATGTTTTCTTTCAAATCTGACCAGTTGTACTCACGAAGGTAAAATAAATATGTTGGGGCATTAATAGAATCAAACAAAATAATGCATCATTTTCTGGTCCACGGAGGATACTCTGCTTGTTAACAGGGCTCCATCTCACTGCTGCCAAGGGGATTTCAACATTATATTTGCTATAGCAACCCCTGAAGATGCTCTTTCTGCCAGTGAAAGTTAGCTCTGTGCTTAGAATAATAATTTCTTAATCATACCAAAACAGTACAGGAGACTAACATCTTAGGTAAGAGCCAAATACAAATTACCCTGCAAAACAGAGGTGAAAAAGAGCTGTTAGTTCAGGATCTTATCCTGCCAACACAAAGTTGCACTGTTAACCAGCAAAATACAAGCTGAAAGTCATACTGAAAGTTTTCAAAATTATAACAATCCTTCCTCAATATGAAGCATGCAACTATTACAGAAAGCTCCTTGCTTTGTAACTGAACTCTTTTACAAAATATCTTTGCAATAGCTGTTCTCCAGCTTCACAATATCTCTGAGAAAAAAACCCTTACTTTCCCTACGACCCAGCACAGCTCTGTAACTGGAGTGTTGACTCCCAAGAGTAATTCACAGTCGTGCACACGCTCTGGGACTCTAAGAGGGATAAATCTATTGCACAGTCAACCTGCAAACTAAGAAATTCTTCATCATCTCACATTTCTGGATCATTCATTATAGAAGTGGTTCATTCATCTATACCACTGTTCAAGTTTAGGATCAAAGATTATTAATGATGTTGCATTTTAAAGAGGATCATACAAAAATTTCAGGAAATGTTCTTGTCACAAGAATGGCTAAGGCAGGAGAGAGGCCAGTTTCAAGCTATTTTGCAGAAGTTTTTCAACAAATCCCAGTTTAAACTCAAGAAATACAGATTTTAACAAGTAACAATATGATACTGGTAGTTTAAATGTAAAAGACCTGAGTCCTGGAAAGAATTTGCCATCTCCATGTCTGCATTGCTGGTCTCATACAAGGAGGACCAGCTCTGAGGGGGGACGGTGCCTAAGTGCACTCTGTGTTTCTACAAGACACAGAAAGCAAACCTGGCACACGACTGTTTTATGTAATTCCGGTGGTAGTTGCACAGCGACTCTTCTTACTGCAAGGTTTCTCTAATTAATCTAATGATTTTATGGTATGTCTGATTATGACAAGAGTGATTGTAAGAGTTGCAGTAATGTGGCAGATCAGTGTTGCACTGCATACTAAAGAAGGAAAACGTACAGATGTTGTGATGAGGCAGGAAGGAAGGAAATACAGTCCTGTGACATTCCTGTCAGATTGCCACTGGCAGCAAGGATTGCTGGTCAAAGGTACTGGAAATATTGCCCCTTGTCACTCTGGCCACACTCTTAATCTGGTGAGATGGCACCCAGATTGAGAAAGCAACCTGTCTGAAAATTGTCTGGGAAAAAATAATCTGGATGAGGTTGAGGATTCCTCAACAAGCAGGAAAATGAGGGAAATGCAACTACTGTACAAGGTATGTTCCTATGGCTATAACCTCAAAGAGATCCTGTGCAGGGAAGAGGCAGAAATTCATTTGAATGTCTCAGTATGACTGGACCACAGCTGTCAGGGAAATTAAAAATCCCATAATGGGATCATTTGCACATTTTTCCTTCTAAAGCAGCACATCAAAGTTTGCAAATTAAAGAGAAGGAAAAGACTGGTATGAAAATCACAAGGCATAAACTTATCACACAGACACCTAGAGAGTCAGATGTAGTTTCTAAAGCATTAATGAATTTGCCCTTTCTTTGTCACCTCTCTTACACCCTCTTTTACCTCCTGTTCTTACATTTCAAGTGCAACTTTGATATTCCTTTCAACACAACAGGAATGGAACAGTGAAGCTGTGCCCCAAACAGCAAAGCCAGAAAAAACATGTTCTGCTCAAGGACAGTAAAATGGATATTGTTGGGTGTCACATTTCGTGTTTTTATAGTCATTATCATGCATTTCTACTGTGAGATCCTCTAAAGTAATTGCCTGAAATCAAGGCCCGTTGAATAGACATTTTAAAGTATGAAATAAACCCTAACACTTGAGGAATAAAACATCACAAATCTAAACAGACAGAGGGCACAGGGGAAAGGAAAGCATAGGGTCTTATAGTTCAGTGCCAGAACTAGAAACAGAAACTCAGTTTCTGAAGTGCCAGAGCAATACGCTGCTCACTACTGGGAAAACCACTGGTGGTTCACACAAGCACTGAGTGTCACTTGTGGTAAGAGTTTAGGTATATAAGAACTGACATTCAAAAGGCAGCATTTGCGATAGTAGATAACAGTTTCTCGCCTATGATACGAGATATTGGGACATAATAATATTGAAAGTGTGTGAAAAGTTGTGAGAAAGCAATATTGAGAAAATGTAGATTTCAGGGTAACCAACATTTCCAGCCCCCTCCCTTCTGGGAACTGAAAATGTTTCTACTAGAAAATACTAAATCATGTCCATTCACTTCATGTTTTCATTCTTTAGATATCATTGATTCTTTTGATTATATTTCATACTAACACAATTGTACCATATCCTAGATTATTCTGCAGTAGCTCACAGGTGGTATTGTTACCATTCCTGTTTTAGTATGTTTCTTCTTAGCAATTACAATAGCTTTTTTTAAAGCTTTTAACAGATCTCCAAACATGCAAATATGCAAATTTTGGGTCAATATCACGCGTGCTTGCACAAGGTAAGCCATAATTGCTGTTACCCCTGCAGCTGTTAGCAAGTTGAGGTCAGCAATGAGGTTTTGACCTTTGGAAAAAGTCCAATTTAAAGTCAGCCTATATGGGCACAAGAGCATCTGTGTTTGTCATGCATGACTTTTAGAAACACCAAGCAATACATCCCAGAATAGTATGACCTGTGGTTATATAGATTTTCTTTCTAACCATCAAGGACAAATATTTATGGGAATATTTTTCCAGTTCCATAGAAAGTAACAAATGTTCTTCAAGTGTTTGCTTGCAGTCCTGGAAGAGCTTTAATCAATAAAGATCTGAGCTCCTACAATACCGTGTTATTTCTGATGCAGAACCAGACAATGTTGCCTTTGATATAAAATATGTTTGCCGTGCCTTTTCTGTGCAGAGAATTATTGAGTCTGTCCATTGCAAGAGACCAAGGAGAGAGAAGAGGTTGCTGTGTGTATGACCTTTGATAACAGAACACACACATAGCCCCTTATGCAGGGCATAAAGGAAAAGCTATTTTCCTTTGTCTGTGTTGTGGGGAAGCACAAGCTGAGCTGGGATGAAGACTATATGAGATGTATAGAATGACAAGGATGATATGCCAGCATTCATTGGGATGTTTTCTCATCCGTTGTCTGGGATCATGTCCCCCACCTCAGAGGTGGTTCTATCTCTGTAATGGTGAAAAGCTCTATACTGTGCTTTATCCATGGGGAATATAGGCACAGCAATTATCACCTTAATTTAAAATACTAATAGTTCATAAGTGAGAGAATTACAGAAGAAATATTGGATTTATGCTTTCTCCTCTCTTCCCTCAATCATTACCTTTCTTCCCAGAAAGAAGCTAGACAGAGAGCTCTTTTTCTCTAAAGCAAGTTTGGCTTTTTAATAAGCAGAGAAGTTTTAAAGAATCCCACTGCTTCAGAATTGGACTTGCAAACCAGCATCTATTTATTTGAGAAAAATAAATTCCACAGGAAACTGTTCTGTTTGATTAAGGGTTGTAAAAGCCCTTTATCATCCTTTCAAATCTACTTTAACAACTTTTCTATTTAAATTATCTCTCCCAGAAAGAGAAAGAGGATAATATGCATAACTAAGAAGAAAATTGCAAGTTCCAAGATTTTCAATTAAGCATCAAATAACCAATTGTTAGACAGGAATTTATTACAACTTTATTAAGGAAGGGCAATAGAGCAGCCTTATCAGATCTCCTCTAACACAGACAGCAGCAATACCCAGTCTGTGTTAGCCCTCTTTTTCTCAGTCACTCTCTCTGAGCCTTATTCTCACTGCTGTCCTCATCTCCTGCCACATTTCAGCTTGGCCTCTCTTTTTTTTTTATCAAGGAGTAGTAAGGATCTGCCTGAAGCAGTCTGCCAGACACCCACACTCCAAAACTATTGATCTATAGGAAAAATAAGCATCAAAAGGAACACAGATGGAATCAGAGGCAGGGGCAGATCAAGAGGGCAGCCTGATGTGTGGATCAGAAGCAGACTCCCCCAGCTCACAGGGAGTTTGGCAGCTCGGGGTTTTCATGTGCTGAGATCTCTTTCACCACTCAGAAGTTACTTCAGAGCCTGACTCCTCTGCAAAGCAAAGGCCTCAGACCACTTTGAGTGTTTCAAGTGCTTTTCGATTTGCCACTGCTACCAATACGTGTCAAAACTTGACTTTAAAAGTTCTTGTAGCAGGCATGAAAGGAAATGAAAACAGCAAACTTAGGCACACGGGTACAGCTTGTCTGCAAAGAGACTTGTATAACTTTAAAGAAACAAGCTTTTCCTGCTCCCTTAATAAACTCAGAAGTGTGCTTTTTGTCCAAAATATTGCCCTGCAACAGGGGAGAACAACATCCTTGCCTAAAATTATGAGCCTCTGACTTATCAACAAAGTAGAAATGCAAAGCAGGACCTCAGATTTCCAGTGAGATCTGCAACCAGGTTTTGTCAAAGAAGAGACAAGTAATTTAAATACACATGGAGGTACAAGGACAACTGCTAAGCTGATCTGCGTGCAACCACAGCAAGATGAGCCTCAGGATTGCTTTTTCACACATTATCATATTTTCTTTATGCAGCTGATTTAGAAAGGTCTTTTGGGTGAAGGTTAGCTAAATTCTGTTCTTAGAACACCATTTCTAGTATAGGAACCTGTTTTTCTCCAAACTGCTCTGAGACATGAATGTGTGTTTAACAAAACAGAGTTCAGAGGAGAGAATGCAATAGCTGCTTGGAACTGAATATAATTCAAGTCTGATATTTGGAAACTTCTGCCTTGTAATCACAGTGGTGCCTGTGAAAATGTCAGGCCAATTCCTTACATTTAAGGAAAACAACATGTTTCTTATGAAAGCACAAACACCAAGGTTCATCTTATTTCAGCTGCTTTCTAAAATGAAAGATTTTCTTCCAAGAGCTTCAAAGTACTTAATGCAAATTCTGTGCCAGGACAGCACTTAGAGCCCCAAGAAGCCCAGCAGCAGCAGGGCTTCAGGAGTTTTTGTCAATGCTGAGGTCAGAAGCCAAGTGCTTTAGAGATGAGAAAACAATTATTTGTGCAACCTGCGGCCTTGTTGCAGCTCACAGTACTAGGAGAGGGAAGGCTGGGGTTGCTTCTTAATCCAAGCATCAACTATTATAAAAATAAAAAGCACTAAACATGGAGAAAACAGACCAGATGAATGGAACATAATTTCTCTGTTATAAACTCAGTCGTAATTGTATGTACATCCATATGCAATGCATCTAAAACAGTGAACCTGAAGTGAACTCATAAAATACAGTGTGACTACCAAAACTATTTGCTTCACAGCAAATCATTCACATCAAATGAAGAAAAAAAAAGAGGATAAAATAATTTTTTTCAAAAGATAAAGCTATCTAGTTTTTGTAGTGGTATAGCATTTCTAAAAGTACCAAAAAGCTGAAGGGGCAGGGGGGGAACAGGAAATGAACTTTAGAAATTCAGAAGTAATACAAGCCAAAAAGAAAAGGAAAATCAAACCATACTTCTAACCCCTTCCTTGAGAATTACAGAGCTGTGGGTCATTATTTTCAAACATTTGCAGTGATAAAGTTAGATTAATCCAGTATTTTTTTCCATGTAAACTATCAAAGGTTTGAAATCTCTGCAAGTATCTAGTTCTCTCCTAAAACCTGCTCACTCCTGACCTTTGTAACCTCTTGTATAAATGGTCCTTTGTCTGCAGAGGCATCATGTAAACACATGATGTTTATGCAATCAGGCAAGCTTTAAAGGGGAAAACAGCGAGAATGAGTGAAATTCAGAATCTCTCTTTTGTGGAGTTTCCAACATTTCATCACAGTGGTTAACATTCAGAGAGTAAAACAGACAGTTTCAAATTCTGAAGAACGGACAGTTGATTTTTAGGTAATCCCAAATGCCTTAAATCACCAAGCTACAGAAATATTGCTAGAAAGCAACCTCTGAGTCCAGTCTCCCTCTTCAAATGAGACTGTCTTGAAAACCTCCACGAATGGATATAACAGAACTTGATAAACTGTCCAGTTACAGCAGGCAATCACAAGGATATGAAACCAGAAATATTCCATTTCTCAACATCTCACAGAAGTTTCTTTTCAGAGTCCAATGCCCCAGTTTGTCAGGAGTTTGAATTCTCTGAAGCTGAGCTGAGGTGAAAATCCAGTACTGGCAATGTTAGCCAAAAAACCCCTTTGTTTGCTCAAATAAAACTGAAGACAGGTCAATGAATAAAACCTTCTATAAAAGAGTGTTCTCAAACTGCATGTTCAGACTCAGATGACCCCTCTGAACAACAATAGCACTGACATTCATGGTTGAGAAGGGTCTATTCTGTTTGTAGTTATTTTTCTGAGAAAGATGATCAAATTCAATGAACTACATAGTCATTCAAGTTACAAGTGGGTTAGTAATCTGCACAAATACATGAAAGTTATTTACCCACTTGTTGTCTGTATCATCATCATCACTCTCTCCTATTTAAAATGAACAATGGTGTCCATGATCTTCATTAACCAAACTATTTTGAATCAATATGAATCTCTACAGCCATAAACTATTTTATCTGTGCCAGACTGAGATCTGCACCAAAACTGCAGTGGCATTCTTATGTTATTTCCCGATAAAAGTGATGCAAATGAAAATCTCTGCTAGCTGATACCTCACTCTTATATGCTCATAGTTGTATGTCTTTAAAAAGATGTCATAGGCCAGTCCAGGAGCAAGAAGCGATTTATAGTAGAGATATTAGCTAAGATCAAAGACAAAACTAAATGTTAATGAGTACAAAATTTATACCCCATACTTGGAAAAAGACAAGGCCTCTAGGAAGGGAAGGATGTAAAATCAGAGTGCACATGTAGCTAATAATTTGGAAGAACTTCTAATTATGAAAGGAGAAAAAATTAGAGCAACAGGAAGATATTAGAGAGAAGCCTGGGGGCCTCTCAGTTGTATATTTTCAAATAGGAAATGCATGCTGTAATGAAACAGCAACAACACTGGCCAGATTTGTCACTGTTATTCCATCTCTTTGCTGATGTAAACATCAGCAAGACCAGAACATTAGCTAGGGGAATTTTATACCCTCAATTTTCTTGTTTCTGCCGAATGACTGCATGACACACTGTTCCCAGCTACTAAATTATTTAGTATTTCATCTGCAAACACCTGGAAAAATATTTCTTGCTTCATTTCAATCACTTGCATTTTATCCCCTAATTTACTAACAGAGGAAGCAATAAAAGCTGTCATTTCAAATGACTCCTTCAGATTGTTTGAAATTACTTCAGTAATGTGTTACCTCAAAGCTATTTTTAAATAATCCTTTCTCTCCATCTTGCTCACTACGGGACGTAACGAAAAACTGTGAAACTAGAAGTGTGTTTAGAGGTTGCACTTCCTAAATAGTTAATTAAATTTTGTTATGGTTAATGGAGGAAGACTCAGAGGAACTATAATAGTCAGTATAGCTGTGGTATGTCTTTGTGAACTGGAATATATACTGCAGGAGAAAATTGTAGTAACACTCTTCTAATTAACAGGGAAGTTGTCTCTAGGGCACAGCAGTCCTTAACAGAGAAAAAAGGTGCCAGAGAACTCTCAGTGAAATTTCAGCACTGGGCTGAGACTTTTGTGTCCAAATTCATGAGCTTTTTCTCTCCTAGCTTAAAACACTAAACTGGACACAGCTAGAGACAGGCTGCCCGTGGGATGGCTAAAGAGACATGTGCCAGCTCTCAGTCTGTGTGTTCTGGAGTTAAAACACATTTTGGATGGACTCTACTGTCCAGAAGTGCGAGTCCTGAGGCAAGTGATGGCCATGTGCCTCGATGGGCACAGCACTGGGTTTGGGGAGAGGTTTTCCCTCGGTCTGTGAGTGCTTTCTGCCTGGGGCCACATTCCCACAGCTCTGCCAGCCAGCAGGGCAGCATGAGAACCCCTGAATCCACTTTGGACACACTCAGCTGTGTTTCTGAGGAGCCTAAAGCCTGTGCTGCACAGATGATTCTCCTGAAGCGAGCAGGGAGCGCTTTGCCGGCTCCCTCCACCAGCAGCGTGGTGGGATTGGTGCCAGCAAGGGCCAGCCCTGGGCAAGAGGCAGAGGCGCTTGTGTTTCAGCCAAAAGCAGTGAGAGATGTGTTCCCACAGCATGCAATGCCTCCAAAACCTGCATCAGCCACGTTTGACAACAGCTGCATGTTTTCAAAAGTGTCTGTAATCAGCAAGCCTCGGCACAATTGGCTGCTCTAAAGCACCACACAAATTTTGGTCACCCGTGAGCTGCTGCTTTGCATACTGGGAAGAGGGAATTTTATCCTGCTCACTGGAAAATTCAAAGGGTGAACATCTGCAGAGGATGACAGCAGGTAGGAAGTTTGTATGTTGGTTAGCAGCAAACAGCATGTCCGTACATCCCTCTGTGTCACTGTCACCCGCCAAAGCACAGCGTGTCACCCGTGGCCATCACCACGTTACAGAGAGGAGAGGCTACACAGCCAGGAGCTCAGCCATGCTAGCAGGGACAGAAACACTCGCTGCCAGCATGCCTTGTCCCCTTCCCCTGTCACACTAGCAGCACCAAGCCATAGTACTGTAGTTTCTTATTTGACAGCTTTCAGCTCCTTCCTGAGACTGCTAAAGGAACATCTCTGTGACAAGCATTGAGTTTCAGCCCAGAAAGGAAGATAAAAAGACATCTCTGTCAAAACAGTGGCCTGGTTTGTCAAACCTGCCAGCCTGATGCCACACTCCAAAATCTATATAATCTGACCCACATATGGTAACAACCTAAATTCAGAGTTCTCCATCACTGATAAAACATAACAAAGCTAGTGAGAAATGGGGAGGTGAAGTGATGATGACTGAATACTTGGGAACTTGGATACCTACTTAAAAGCAAGTATTTTTGAAAATGCTGGAGTATGTTGATATAGTAACAAACAGTGCTCTGAATTCTGACTCTCAACAAAAGTGCTCTGAATTCTTCTGACTCTCAACAGCTTGCAGCCACACCATTGATTTTGAAGCCTAGCTGTTCTCACTCTGCTGTAGTAACATGGATCTTGGGCAGAAGAGCATGGCGTTGCTCATCCAAGCTCACAATGGAAGTTTGTACTGGGGTAAAGAAATGCAACAAGCTCTCATCATTACACAGATTACAGCAGTTTTCAGACCAAATCAGCAACTCATCACCCAGCCCTCTCTTGCTTTTCCCTTATTTCCATGCCACGCACTGCCAGTGTTTTACCTTGAGACAGCTATGGCACAGGTCTGATCCCATGGTGCATCAATTCCATTTAATAAAAGAGCAGAAAATTACCTTGGCAAAAGGTAAAGCCCTTAGCTGGGTTAGAGAGGCAAACTGGCTCCCCATGTAAACAGAGGAGTGTCAGAGCCAAGAAAGGAGGGAGAGGGATCTCACTCTCTCCCTTCAGTGGGCTGTGACCAGCTCAGCTGCCTCCCAGCTCTGCATCCCGAGCCTCACTGCAGGCACGACAAGAGCAAATAACCCATCTTGCCTCTGGAGATATCAGTGCTGACAAGGAAGACATGAGAGGGATTAGGAAAAACAATACTCGTAGGGAAGTAATTTGCCTGTTATCACACAACCATCCGATGACAGAGCTGTTTACCAAGAGCTCTCACACAGCAGTGTTTGAACAAAGCTATTACCCTTACCATCAAATTTATTTTAATTTTTTTGAGAATTTTTTTTTAGTGTGTGCAGTCATCTTTTCTCTTTAAAATAGCTTCTTCTGGATCAGCTGGAGTTTGGTCAAAATACGTTGACTACGTCATAAATCACACACAAAAACCTGCCAGAGGCTAAATGTGAGAAAACACATGCAATGAAAACTCCAAATGAAACACTGAAAAATAAGAGCCATAGAGAAACAGAAAGCCATTTCTTTTAGTGTGAAAATCCTGCTACCATATTTTTAAATTCACAGTGGAAATAGTTTTTGGCAATCAAAGTAAGGGAGATTGGATCTGTGTAGAAGGGAAGTAAATCAGCCCCCAGAAATGTATGTGATATCCTTCAAAATGCAGAAAATTTTAGAGGTGTGCCAGAAACCTCCATATAAGTTGATCTCAATGAATATCTGCAACAATTTCTCATGTGGAAAAGCTCCAGAGAACACAATGCAGATGTTTTCCAAGAGCTAAACTTTTAAAACTGTTTAATAATACTTTTCAAACTACAAGAAAATGAATTAAGCATATTCCTGGCCCACCTAAGAGAAAAATCTTGTAAGGCTCAAACTTTATAAATCTGCAACACTGGTGAAAAGAATTATTTTGCCCTTGGGCTACTAATGAATGGCTGGGTTTACCAGCATTTGAAAGAGTATTAGACATTTATACAGCTAATGAGAGCATTCATGGTTACGTAAGAAGGGATAAATAAAATTAAGGCTATAAGCCTTCATCCTTCAGGGCTAAGGAAAAAAATTCTTTGGTGGTAAAATATTCTATGAAGACCTGAGGTAAAATCTTGGCCTTGTTAAAGTTAGAATTCTTCCAAAATAGCTGTGGTTTTACCTCAGCCTTGCTTAATTATGCAGCTTTCCCTGACTTCATTAGACTATTCATCATCTGCAGAACTGCTTATTCTTTCTCACAGCACCTGAAAACAACCAGCATAGCTACAGATAAGCAGCTGGTCTGATTTTATGTATAAACTGTAATGACAGTTTCTGTATTCCTTTCATGTCTATTTTAGAGACCTGAAATTAAATATTAGATCTGATTAGGAACAGACAGGCTGCTATTTTGACTGGCCCTAGGACTATTAAAGTCCTTGGTATGAGGCAAGAGCACTGTACAGTACATGCCCATCTCACTGCATCATCCTGTTCCCAGGGAGCAGCACGAGGTGTTGAGTTATTCATGGAGAAACTCTGCTCTAGTGCCAGCCTAAATTCCTTTGCATCACCCTCAGAGCAGGATCCCTGAAATGCCCCAGCACTGCCTGACGTGTCCTTAGTCCTGACTGGCACCTTGCAAGCAGTAAGGACCTTGCAGGACCCCACACGCAGGCTCTCCCAACTCCCACTCTCTTTGCCATCTGTCAGCTCTTCCCCAGAGTGCAAGCAAACACAAAGCCCACTGCCTCCTCCTCTGTTTTCCTCTGCTTTTCTACCTTTTTGGCCCTCTCACAGACACACACACCTCCCTGCTGTTTGTCACCCAGCAGTTCTGCCTCCAGCCAGTTGCTTTATTTCCTTTATCAATGTGGCAGACACAGTAAAACAACACGGAGCTTCCAAAGGGTGGATCTCCCATAAAAGCCTCTGTTTGAGCTGGAAGCTCTGCAGGACAGACCCAGGCAGGTTTTTGGTAAAGGTAATGCAGAGCCAGATGCTGAAGCTTTGCTGCCTGCCTTGGTGCTGTATCCAGCAGCCTACATAACCCATCGTGATTATTCACTGCATTGTGACGGGATTTGGGATTACTCCTTTGATTGTCAGCATGAGCCAGGACTACATAACTCCTTTCATGCCATGATGACTCTAAAGGGCATTTAAATGCTGGGAAGTCATGCTCCCAGTGCTCCTGGTGCATCCCCTCCATGCAGCCATCCACCCTTTGATGCTTCATGTATGGGATATTCTCCCTAGTAAAGCGCTAAGGTGATTGAATATTAAAGAACTAAAGTGATGCATTGAGTTAAAGCCATTTCTTTCTCCCCTCATATGCATAAACCAATCAGTTCCTTCTGCAGGGGTAGAAAGAGAGAAATCCAGTTGACAGATAAGACATTTACCATAGAGCAAGGGGTGAGACAGATAAAAATGTGTGCACCTGCTGCTTGACTTCGACATAAGAAAAGCTAGGAAACTTGTGGACATAGTGTAATACTATAAACCCTGTATAACAGGAGTCCTGAGACCAGTCAGTCTTTCACTGACTAACTTCTTCCAAGCATCTTGCAGCACAAATTGTTAAGGGGTAATTCTCAAAAGCTATTAAAGAAATAGGTGCTTATTACACTTGATTTTCAAAGGAATTTCAGTGTAAAATCCTCTGCAGCTCTTGAAAATCTGGGCTCAGCGTCAGTGAGCCGTATTTTCTGTTCTCTGAAATTGAGCTTCTTACCCGGCTCCCTAAAGACTTTCTCTATCTGTGGGTGAGGGTTTTACAGCACAGCTTTTAGTATCCTGACCAATAACATAGGGAAAACCCTACGACAAACAAGGTAAACAAAATCAATTTTTGCAGAAAGCTGAAGCAAAACCTTCATTTCCCTTCTGGATGTTCAGCTTGAGACCCAGACATTTTAATGAACAAGGTTCACTTTGTATCTCCTCATGTCTTTGTCCTGGGTACATTGAAGCTATTCTGTGAATATATGGCCGAATATTCCTCAGACATACACAGACATTCACGTATCCATTGACTGAGACTGGCTTTAGAGGTGATATCAGAGAGCTCCTCCCTTTGGGTTGAATAAGGTTAGGGTGAAGCAACCTGCCAGCCAGTTGAAGGGATCTTACAGCTGGCCAAGACTGAGCCAAGAGCAGAACCACACCAGCTTTATGGAGAACATATAATTCCTTGAGTAGGGAAGATAACTGCTTTAACTCACAAATCAGTTCACACTCCTCTCCTTTCCAGTAGTATGAAGTGTCTGTTCCTTCAACTATATTGTACAGGTACTAGGAAAAATACCAACAAAAATCCCCAATGAATCAGCACAAGAAACTTTCCCAAAGTGAGGCAGCATTGGCACTCTAGGGAGCAAACCTTTGAGCTTGTGAAATTCCTGTAGGCAGGGACGTTAAAAAACCTTTATCACTATTCTCCATGCCTTAGGATGCATATGAGGTTGCACAGCTAAACCAGCATTCAGTTTTGAATCTCCAGCTGTGCAGACTCAGGTTAGATCTCTGCCCATTTCTGTCAGGACACAGGGCTCTCAGTCAGAGCTCCTCTGCACTGCCACACGGGTTTTACAGAAATGGATATTAAACATTATGAGGCAATTTGTTGTAACAGCTGGGGATTGACCTCCCAAGAGGGCGTGGTGAATCACAGCCCTACTCTTTCTCCAGGGATGGCCTTAATTTATCCGCAAGTCTCTCAGTCCTCCAAAGGACTGCCCTTGGATGGAAGCACAAAGACTTCTTTTTCACCTCAGGCAGGGAAATATTTCAGTTCTTCAACTTGTTCTGTACACAGTGCACAAATTTCTAAAGGTATGGCAGTGACCTAGCTCTAGCCTGTGCCTTATCTTCAAATTAGTTTTAACAAAAGAAAAGAAAATACTAACAACTGCACATATAATTTTACTGTCTTGTTGTCAGAAAGTATAGTGTCTTCTTTGACAAGTCTGAAGCTCCTGTACTTTTATCTCCACTCACTTCATCTTCCTGTGTCATCTGGGGCAAGGAAAGAAGCCAAACAGTCAACAATGAAAGAAACTGATGTTCCTCCACCTTCCACCTTTTTTTTTTTATCATCAATATCAGTATGATTGACTCCTGAAGTAGGTAGAACACTGTGTGTGACTTGGAATAATCCCCATTAACTTCAGCTGTCCAAATGTTAACTGCACCAAGAGTCAAATATGAACCTGATCCATCCCTTGCTTTCCCTCTAATTGCTTCAGGGTGCTTCTGTCCTTTCTTCTTTTCCCTGTTTTAGCAATTATCCCATGAAAAACACTTTTCATGGACACTGGCAACTGATATGAAGAAATTTTGCCTTGTCTCACCTTACTCTGTGCCATCGTGGAGCACCAGCCCCATCTGGGGACAGCAGAGCAATGTGCTGTGTCCCCTAATCTCAACACAGCTGTGCTGGTGATTTGCCTCTCTGAGCACACCAGCCCCACACGCGCAGGATGGCACCTGCACAGGCCACTTTCCTGACAAAACTATTCAGGTGGTGCTCCTTGCTGGATGGATTTTGCTGTTGCTGGGCAAAACAGCAGAGTTATCACAGGTAAGCAAGGATAAAAAAGCTGAAACAGTGAAAAACCCTCTTTGTCTACTGCTGTGTTTATTTTACAGATGACCAGTCCAAAATTAGATTAAACTAAAATCCCTGCTATCAAAGCTCTCTCTTTTTTCATAATCTCTATGTACCTTTTTTCAGAAAAATATAAGATTTAGTTCCTATGGGGAACCAGTGTGCTCTTAAATGAAGAGAATTAGGGATGGAAAATCACAAAGATTTTATCTAAAATCTATTTGTCCAATAGCTTATCATCAGTGTTTTGTTAAATACATATTAGGATACAGAAAAAGTGTGGGAAATATTTGGTTATCTAGAAAGAAATCATCATATAGAGACACATAATGATACATGAGTCCAGCAACATTCCTATGGATATAAATAACACATTAAAAGCAATCCATTACAGCCAATACAAGAGAAAGTAAGGCTGATTTGTTTTCCCTCACCAAAGACTTCCTGTGCATGAACAAAAGAATCCAACTGCTGGTCAAAGAAAATGTGCCATTTTGCCAATGGGAAATTTGGGTTGGATTGTTAGAGACTTTTTAGCTAAACACTAAGTCCAGTTCAACAATTAATTAATTTTTACGTAATTAACACTTTGAGAAAATTCATTGTTAAGTGATCTGTTATACAACTTGCAGACTGTTCAGACAGGTCAAATAGGCTTTACAAGCATACCATGAATAAGTATTTTTAACTTTTAAAAAAACCTAAATAAATAGATCTAGATAAATCTAAAGATTGGGTCTTATGAAAGTCATGTAGTCTAACTTCTCTTGAAACTATAGAGCATGACATTCTTGGTTATATTTGCTTTCAAATTTTGCTTCCCAAGGGGCATTTTAAGACAGCTGAGTGTATATATAAGAAGATAAAACCAAACATTTATATCTGAACAAACTACCTTTGGAGTCATGCTAATTTATGAGAGATCTCAAAGAGACTGACATTCCTTTATTAATTATAAATTCCTCTCTTTTTTGTTTTCTTCAGCTTGGCAATATTGCAATTTAAATTTATTGATTTATATAAAATTTTTGAGGAATTTTAGTTAGAATCTGAGCATAACTGATCACTGCAGCAAAGCACTTTTGAACTTGTAGCTTCTAACCCAAATGGACATGGCATGTGCTTATATCCGAGTGCAGAACTGAATGCCTTCAGTGACTATAAAATTTCCATTAAGCACCCTGACAGAAGCACCTTCCTGAAGGGAAGTCTGTCTGTATTTACAGTTTCCTAAACATCTGAACTTCTGCCATGGTGATCCCCAAGGACTCTTGTAATATGGTCTGAAATTGAGACCTTCATTAGCATGTGCACCACGCACAGCTTCTCCTCAACAGTTGCTTACAAATTAGATGGAGCAGGGACTGTCTCTGACCTTCAGTTAATTATTTGATACCACTACTGAATTTCAAGAACTCCAGGGGTTATCTTTTAGAAAACACCTGTTGAATACCTGAGGAGCAAGAAATGACACAAGGTCATCCGTTTAGTAGGATAGTATCAACACCCTGTGCTAAGAATTGCAAAGCAATCCTGCACTCAACACCACCAGTCAGAAGCAAGAACAAGCGATTCACAGGGAAGGGGAAAATCTCACATTTTTCAGAAAGTTCCCTGACACAGACTTTAACAGATCATTAAGGATTTCCTTTGCAGGAATCCTGACTTAAGTCCTGCTGACCTTCTCTCTGGACCAACATAGCAGAGATAGTTCAGTGAGGTGAGAACTTTTCTGAATGCAGTAACTGTAGAAATAATTCTGTTCCTGGGCACACCTCACCTGGGTTCCTGCTTCTGGACTTGGTTTGCCTTGTTTGATCTATCCTAATGCAAACTGACAAACAGAATAGTACTCATATCAGCAGCAATTTCATCAAGTCCTCCTTGGTCGGCAACCACCTGAGAGTACATACAGGTGTTACAGGCTTGTTATAAGCCTCGAGGGAACTCAGATAATTAAAACTGTTATGATAATATTAGCTATAGTAACAAAAGTACTTATTTTATTCCATTGACTTTTATTTGACCACCCATATATTTTTAATTTGCCTTTTAAAAACTATTCTAAGTTTATTTGCTCTCATTCATTCCCCATAATACAGGAATATAAAAAAAACCCGCAAAAACCTATCAACAAAACCCAGTTATGCAACATCACAGTCAACTGAAGAAAGTCTCAAAGAATTAACTGTGTTCCAGGAAATGCCATTGGAGGGGGTGAAGTCCTGTGCTTGGCAAAGAAACACGAGTCTCTAAAGACATCCCTACTTCACTGAGGCACCCACGTATTCCCTTCAAGATGGATGTGTGGTGGATTTGTGGGGAAGTGAGACTGGCCAGGAAGATTGGAAAGAAAAGTTCAGAAAGAAATACAGACCTGTCATGTACGAATATGCTGCACAAAAGAAAAACAGAGAACAACCATATAGCTCTCATCTAACTCTCTATCCAAAAAAATAAAAGGTGTAACTTACAGTACTAAGTAGAATCCCTGAGGCCAAATTATTCTTTGAAAGATGTAGGACTTCAGGTGATGTCTCTCAGGGGATCACACCAGTATTTTTGTCAGAGGAAAGATGTGGAAACAGATCCATCTCCCATTGTCTCAAGCACTTTCTCCTGCTGTTTGTTACCTGACCTACAGTTCTATGAGCAATTTGTCATCCTGAAAAGCCTCATCCCCACCAACACTCGAACTCTAAGTGAGAGGAGACCTGGACCTCAAGTTTTGAAACAAACAATTAGAATAACTCTTTCAGCAATGACTAGAGAATCGTATCAGAGGAGAAAAGTAAAACAAGTTTACAGGAAAATTTTCCCCGTTTTCTGCTGAGCAAAGCGTCCTCAACCGCAGGTGACAGCATCTTACAGTAGCTTCAAAACAGCTAAATTTTGACTTAAATCTTGCTTTGCCTTGTGCCTGAACTTGTTCAACACCAGCATCAAGACACAGAAAAATGGTACCAAAGTTTACAATGCTCAGACCTCCATCAGGAAAACAGAAGTTGCATAAAGTTTTTAAGACTATCACTGAAGACACGCCAGTTTTCACAACTGCAGCCCAGCTGAAAGACCAGGAAATATCTCCAGACTCCACAGTGTGTGGACCAGCCCTCCAGGACACAGACACTGCCTGGCTGATCAAATCCAACCCCAAAATTTTGTCACTGCTCTGCACCAAAACACACATGCAACCAAATTTTTTACACATTCAGCCTTACCTCTGAGACTCCATATAGAAGAGAAAGTATATTCAATCACACACATTAAGCACAAAATGACAGAAGATTAATGAATAGAAAAGAAAGAATTGAAGGGAAGGCATTTGGGGGCTGGGGGGGAAACACTGAGACTGTCAAAACTGAATAATAGATTTGATTGCTTAACATTTCAAATAAATCCTTGTGGTAGTTTCAAAAACCTCAAATCACTTTCAAGCTCTGACACAAAGTGCAGTGAAATCAATAGAAAGACATTTAGTGCTTAAGAAAGTTAACAGATCAGAGCACGCAGAAGATACAAAAATTTGATTTTGCCTGAGGCTGTGCAAATTTTTTACTTCACTTTTGCTCCCTAGTGGTAATATACGCTTTGGTACACAAGGAACTAATGCACTTAGTTTTACAGATTATTACTGAAATTTTCTACAGTGATGCCTGCAGTTCCAGACATAATTATTTATAAGATATCTTAATTATTTTAATTTTTTTTCTCCTCAGCAGATATAATTATTTTTCATTGTTTTTTTTTTTTCTGGATTGATACACTACAAGGAATATAAAAACAGACTTCTGCAGTAAAGAAGATATAACTACTTCAAACAAATAGAAAGAATAAGCCTCTTACAACACTTACTGACTAACAACAAGATTTCTTTTATTAGCTGACATTTCACCACTGGAAACAACAGGGAAGAAAACAGATTTAGTGGAAATCCATATGGCTAAAGTCTGTTTTCATGGTGCACATTCAGCAGCTTAGATACAGAAGCTCTATGGGTATTTTCATTTGACATTGATTCCTTGCTATACAGACCTGTCCTTCTGCCAGCCCGTTAGCTCAGGATCAACAAACACACAAAATCTGCCTCCCTGCGTTGGATGTGGATGTCTTTGTATGGTCTACAAAGTCTCAGATCTGGATGTCGTGTTACAGTGTTCCAGCCACAATTGTTTGGTTAATTGAAAATCTTTTTGTTCGCAGAGAACAAACCCCATGTTTTGTGCATCTCCTTCAGAGACGCTCTCATTTTCTGTGGATTCCTGGGCATAGAGGGAAGCCACACTGGATGACTCTGGAGTCTGGCATAGCATCTGCTCAATTTTCATTCCACATTCAAAATTATTTGCTTTACTCTTAAAACCTTTCTGTACAAAATAAAGCAATTTGGGGGTTTTAGGAAAATCTTTTCAAGTTGTTCTCTCCTCTGCATTTAATTTCAGGTTGAAAACAAATCTCTTGGTTTCTTGACGCCTCTCTGCACCATTATTCCTTAACTTTTAATTAGTCATCCTCTGTTAGCTTCTTGCAAGGCATCTGCTCCCACATCACTACTTGAAACACCATCCTACCTAGAAATCTCTTGACTAATGTGGGAGTTGTGCAAATGCAAATAAACAGATATTTAGATCAAGAGGGTCAAAGAAAACCTCCCATACGCCACCAACAACATTCAATGAGAAGGCCTTTAGAGGAAAAGTACAAAAATTACAGGGGTTCAAGATGCAAGACTCAAAAGCTCTGTCGCAGGTAAAGGAAGGGTGTTAGCAATATAATGATGTGATTTTCATTCTGCAGCTGTAGAGCTCTTGAGGATGTATTAAGGAGAGGTGCACAGAGAGCACAAAATAATAGACACTTGGTGAGAAGTGCTCTCTCCTGGCTGCTGGCACCTTCAGATCTTACCATGGTTTGGTAAACAAAGTGAGAAACACAACTTGGAACAGTTCGGGCTGCATGGATTCAACTCTTCCTTTTACAGCCCTTGAGCAGGACACCAAAGAGTTGGGAACAGCTCAGGCTGACAGCCTGTTTGGAATGCTTAAGTCTTGTGTATCTGCAAACAATTTATTCACCAACTTTCTTTCCTTATCTGCCCCAGGAAAATCATTCCAGATAAACAAAAAACAGGCATCTTATCCACATAGCCTGGAATAAGAATGGAAAGGAAAAATGCAGAGGCAAATCCAGTGACTGTCCTGTTAAATAGTTTGGATAAATTGAGCTTTGGAAGGAGAAATACTTATGAAGGTATACACTGTGCAGCCAAATGGCACAGAAAATCCCTCAGTAAGATAAGCAGACACAGATAATAAAACTAAATAAAAAAAAAAGTGCTCATGCAGTTATACTTTCCAGCATGCTCTAACAGGAGACCTCCAGATAGTTTTTCAGTGTGTTAGTGGGTCTAAAGGTGGGATTTCCTTGCAGTTGCCGTAGAAACTCCCAGCAAGTGCCAGGCTGAACTTTCAGCTGTCAAATAGGTATATACCCTGCAGATCTTGACAGGAAAAGTATCTGGAGGTGTGTTCATTAATCCTAATTCCTTTTCCCACTGGGACTAGGATTTCAGATAAATAAGAACTTCGGCTAATTTTTAGCTAAATCCAAGATTATCCAATGTAATCTTTTAAAATACAAAACACAACCATAAAACAAACTGAGTGAGGTTCTAAGGCATATCAGAGTTTTTTATGATTTTTCCAATATTTCTTACTTTTTGTTGATAATAGAGAGGAAAATGGCCCAATATTTAAATATTTCAATGGCATTTGGGGAGCTCGGAACTCAAGCTTTGAGGATATCTTTTAGTTTAAATAAAGAGATTTTCCCAAACATCAGTTCCTCTGTCAATATGAGTTCAAGTCAAATAGTCTTTTTCTTTTTTTCTTTCATAATAGCTAAAGGTTAGAAGTAACATTTTGTGTCAGTTCATTTTGGTGATTTCAGATTTTTGTTCATAGAGGGTACAGTTACAAAGAAGTGAGGAAGAAAATATAGTTTTCAAACCAACACCCAAAATTTCAAGTTCAAAATATTACAAACCAAATGTATCAACACTAGAAAAAGAAGGAATTTTTAAACATGAGAGGACATGTTTTAATATTTAAAGAATCAACACCAGAAGAAGCAAGTTCTTAAGTTCTTGTAAGATGAGTCAGCTTCCCAGGACTAAAAGTACTTTTAATTCTTATGATGCTGTTTTCCCTGTCCCTCTCCCCTCTTTTTTATTTTGTGACAAAGTTACTGTTCTTTGGGCAAATGTCATCCAGCTCTAGCTGTGAGGTACTGAATCATTTTTTCCATAAATACCATTAAAAAAAACCCCCAACAACCCAAATAATAACATTTCTTTGCAAATACAACTCAATTTTTCCTGTATTTTTGTGTGGGCTGCTCTTCACCAGCTTTGGGGTGTAAATGTCATGCCAAGTGGCTAAAATGTACTTTATGCTTATTCTCTTTTTTACATATTTGTATTGTGTTCTTGGGGTTTTTTTGAGCCTGGAGTGAGGCATAAATACACATATCTTTAGAAATATCTTAGAGGGTGGTGTGAGAGAGCTAGTGTGGCAAACTGAACTCTGGACGAAAATTACTGATTAATCCATCATGCAAATATTGAAAATAAAACACAAAACAGGAGTAACTTAACAAGACACAGTTAAAAGTGCAAACTCATGTACTCAGGGGAAGATCATTTCTGTGCCTTGTTTTTACAAGTTTCAACTGCCCCCTCCACTCTGATTCTAAGGCAACTGGGGAAAACAGGAGCTCTGGATGGACCTTGACACCCCTCCTCAATTGTTTTCCTTCCAGATAAAGGAGATCAAACAGGGTGGGAGTGAACAAACTGTCTCTACAAGTGGTTCATGGGGCAGCCAGCCATCAATCATTAGAACCTCTGTTTCTCTCAGAAGAGCCCTGAATCCATCAGCCTCCCTCTTCACTGGAGCCAGAGGCGCAGTGCTGCTACTCACAGGGACAGGCGTTCTGAGGGTTCCCACAGCAGCTGCCAGAGATGGGAGAGCAGCTGCCAGAGATGGGAGAGCAGCTTTGTCTCACCCCCACCACTTTCTTCCTGACATAATCTGCCCTTTCCACAAGATAAGATGGACCAAGCAGGAGTCTGAAACCTGACAGGCACACCTATTGAGATGGCCTACTGTGCAAACAGCCTTGTCAGAAATGGGCCAAGGGCGTGAACAACACCTCAGCCTTTTCTTCTGACACCCAGGGAAATATTTATGTTATGACTGACTGGATTAGGGACCCTTTTCTTTAGGAGCACTCAAATCTTCAGTTCACCTGCATCACCTCCTAACATCAGTTGCTGGAGATTGTGGGTAGTTGATGAGGAAAGAGTCAGGACTGTAAGAAACAAGATATCTTGGACCTTCTCAGATCTTCTTAGCTAGAACTTAAACAGTGAGAAGTATTTCCAGAGTATAACTCTGGAAGTTCTATGAAATACTGGAATTTTGTGATCTGGACTGCGTATTGGCAGCTTTCACCACTTCCAATATTCAGGAAATGCTGAGACTACCTCAGGTTGTCAAAGCTGAGAAGTGTCAGTAGAAAACCTTGACTAACTAAAAAACCTCACAATTTTTTAACCCCACAGAGATTCATACCTTCTGTCACAGGTTAGACACTGACTATTTCAGCCCTAGACACAGTGAAGATCCTTGTCTCTCTCACAAAAGAGACAGACAGATGTCCAGAAACAGACTTTGCCTGCTACTTTTCTGAAGTACTTGTTTCACCTGTCTCCCTCAAAAATCTTCTGGTTGTTGCTGACATAGGAAAGATCAAGAAATAGAAATGCAAACAAGGAACTTCTAAACAAGAATTCTACATCCACAGTTGGACTGGATGATCTTAAAGGTTTCTTCCAACTTTGCTGGTTCTATGGTTCCCTGATCCAGAAGACGACACAAGCCTCTTGAAGGTGAAGCGTTTCTGCCAATCAGCTAAATCAAATATATCTGGCAATGCCTACTGTCAGGTAGCAGAATCACAAACTAAACCCAAACAACTCTGATTTCTCACTGCTCAAGCTCTAAAAGTACATTTTTGAAAACCAATCTTTCTTGTCCTGGAACTCATAATTGTACATACCTGCTGTGAAAGCTGAATAAGCAGAGCTTTCAGGAAACAGAATCCAGGAGCACAGCTCTCCACTGATGGAAAATTGAAATGATGAAGCATTACCCCTGTAGAAATAAATATCACAGCCAGGAAGCCTGGATGAAGGCTGAAACAAAACCTGACAGAGAGGTTATTTCAGAAATTACAGAAAGGACAGGAGTCAGTAATGACATGAGGAGTCTAGAGGGCTGAGGGGAATTTTCTCTGAACCTTGCTTGCTTTCTATAATGCTATTTTCCTTTAATGTACAGCAGAGCTTTCATATTGACAATTACTAATATCTCTGGATGAACCTTGGTGTCTAGAACTCCTCCAGGATTCTGTGGCCTTTCTATTAGCATACCACTTTTAAAGAGAGAGTATTTATTAAACTATCCACTGAGCTGTAAGAAGCTCTCATTAGAGTAGAACCAAAAGCTGAGTTTGCTGTGTCAGGGACTTGATTAAAATAATAAGCAGAGACAATCTCTAAGCATAGTTAATCATAAAGCAAGCCCTTTTCTGCTTCAACAAATGTGTGTTTTATGGAAAGGGTGGATGCCTCACAAAACGAGTAGGCATATCTTCCTTTTGGGTTAAGTTGAAAAACAGAAACACAGAAGTATCAGAAAACATGAGATTTTTATCTCAGTTTTGAAGAAACAAAGAACATGAAAGCTCTGAAATGAAACTTTACCCAGCCACTATGGCCAAACCACACCCAGTTTCCTCTTGTTTAGGTGAACCATTTCTTTGAAAAATCTATTAGAAGACTTCATAAGCTGGGATGTACATAGTTTCAAAATGGCATATTTTGTTTGCTTCCCTTAATCCTTTCAGGAGAACAAGAAACATCAAGTTCCAAAGCAAAGCAAGCTGCACATCCCTGGGAAGGATTAAACCAGCCCCTGTTTGATTAAGAGCAGAGAATATTGGCTCTGACAGAGCAGAGAAACACCTTTTTCTCCTTCACCTGGTAAAGCTAAAGCATTGTATGTGCACACACACCACCATGTAGGACCACAAAAAAACATGAGGAGTTGAATGCAAAAGACACTTTAACACTAATGTTACCCTATGCTAGAGAGGAAATGGGCCTAACTTTTAGCTCCTTAATACAGTTTTTTCTTCTCAGACTTAGCAAGTCAAATTTCCATTGCTACTTGAAAGGAATACATCATCTATCTACATTCAATCTGTTAGAAATGTTTTCTTCAGCAACAGAATTTTTGCATAACACTGTTCTCCTTGTCAGGTTCACAATAGCAGTGGGACTTATTAGACCAGCTTTGTGTTGAATATTCAACAGTAACTCTCTAGTCAGATAAGCAGCCTCACAGGAGTCAAAATGTACATGAGCTAAGACAGATGATTTGAAATATATCCCTATCCAGATTTTGAAAACAAAATGCACTTTGTGCAGAAGAGTAAAGGCTGCTGTGCAGGCGAATTGTCAACAAGCCTGCTCTAGCGTATTATTTGTGTACACTGAATTTTTCTGGTCTGAAATAGAGGCTGTTGAGGGCTTGCAAAGGTGCACGCACTTCTTGACAGTGTTATAAATCCTCCCCTTCTTGACCAAGCCAATTTGAACAGCTCCATGTCTCAGCTGTGATTGCTGGAACCTTTCCCCTTCTATAGAGAAATAAGATACTTCATATTAACATTAAAGGAAAATCTTTACAGAGACAAAAATGAGAGAAAAAGGCTCTGGGTACTTTTGCTGTTGCTGTGCTTTGTCAGACACAGCTGGAAGGAACAGGCTGGCTGAATGCAGACATGGCAGAATAGAGAACATGCAACACAGCACTAACTTCCTAGTTTCCAGTGAAATCAGATTAGATTCATTCCCTCCATTACTGACAAGGCCTACAGCAATATCCTCAAGGAAAGAGACACCTGGTAAGAAAAATGAGCTGCCTGAGAAGCAAGAGACTTCCCCAAAAAGGCTGGACAGAACTCAGAAGCCAAGGATTGCGAGAGAATCTGAGGAGAGTTGTGGAAACAACAAGATCCTGCTGAGCTCTGGGCGGCACTACGAGGAACAAGGACCAAGGAAAAGATGAAAGATGTACACTGTTCTCTAGGGAAGAAAACAATTCCAACTATCTGAGTATCTGACTAAACAGTTTCATAATTCAAGGATCTTCCCTAAGCACAGCCTCTGATCACAAGGTGAGGCAGTGGGACCCGCTCTTCCTTCCTCAGCTGTTGGTACTCCCCTTAACCCAAGGGCTGCCTCTTCACAGCTCTTTCTGAAAGCCACTGCACTGGAACGGGATCAAACACACATCTGTGCCCAAATCACACATTTTATCAGCCACAAAATCTATCCAGATGGCAGACAGTCATCTACTACCAGTAATCCATTTCTCCTCCTACTTTTCTACCACAGCAAATTGATGTCAAGCCATCCCAGCAGTCTTTTAAAAGAGAACAAGGATATACAGATGTTGTTTGTTGTTGTTGTTTTTAATAACAGACAACCCAGGGGAAAATATTAAAAATTAAAGCCTATAGTGCTGCTACAGAACAGAGTCATTTGGTTTAAAATCACATTATTTGCAAGTAGTTTCATTTCTGACAAATGGCAAATGCAGGAGCTCTAGCTGCTTGCCAGGCCAGCTCACTCTTTCTTACCTGCTGTGAGCTGAAATGTTGGCAAACTTTGTTCTTGCCTCCTCACAACTCTTTCCAGCCTGGTACAGGAACACAGTTTGTAAACATCACTCCTTCTTTCTCTCCCTTGGCATAGAAATTTTGTCTGCTCTTGGAGAATAGCTTTTCTAGGTATTTCTTTGACTAATTTCCAGCTCCTGTAATCTTCTCACATTTTCTCTTTTAAGTAAAATTTTAACAATCAATAAAGAAAAATAAAGTGTCCTGGGAAACCAATTTTGGCAAGATAAAGTAATATTGGAGATGGTAAAGCAGGTCCTTGCAGAAGTTCAAGATCCAAAAATTCATATCAACAAGACATGAACAAGAAGCCATGCTGGACATTTTTCACAGTTGGAATCATCCTGGTAACCAGTTTTCTGATCTCCTGTTCTGGCTCAGCAGCTACAGCCGTAGCTGTGAGCTTTTAGATGCTCAACACATTTTGAGTCTTGAAATTATGTTGAACTCCAGGACTCAAGGTCATTGGCTAAAGTAGATGAAAAAGATGCAGTTTCCCACCTTTTTTTTTTTTCCCTGTTAAGTCAGAATATAAAATTCCTTTCCTCCTTGCTAATTTATGAGGTTCAGATAATAGTTCATGTACAAGGACTCGCAACATCAACGCATTTTTAAGTGTGTAAATGCCCGCATTAAACTATATTCTCCAGGACTTTGTGATATTGAAAGACTAGCGAGGAATACGATGATCCATCTCTTGCTTCTGCATGAATCCCTAAGCCAGCAAGGGTAGGGAAAAAGTCTGCAGGTACCAAAGGGGACTCTGCAGAGTTACACAGTGAGTGGCACACACCTTTATAGGAACACCAAAAGGGCAGAGGAGTAAGATCTCTGAACAATTCAAAGGTCTGAATTTGAGGGTTTCACCCATAAACCCTTAAAATTTTACTCATTTTTGGGATTCTCTCATAAGTAAATAGCAAATCAAGCTAGATGGCCTTGCATCTACCAGCTTGTCCTGAGACTGGATTGCCTATAACAGCATTTTCTGCTCCCGAGTACAGCAGAATACAATACAATCCAGAATACAAGCAATAAACACACAGGCTTTCTGTAACAGCTGCAAAACCAATAAAAAAATATGGCTATGTGGTCAGCCAACTCAATTCTCAGCAGTAATAAGCATGATTTAAATAAATACAGAAGTGGAATCAGAAAAAAATACAGCAGCAGCTACCTTTTTCCCCCTTTAAATTTTGTAAAGCTAAAGATCATTACCTTTCTTACTGGAGTTTATTGAAAATAATAAATTCTGTCTCTTTTGTGGTTGACATAATGAACCTGATGCTCCTACACTGAAAACTTTTTCTTTGTATAATAGCAATAAATAATTTAGATGTCTCACCAAAAAAATCCCAAACAGAGTTTGTTGACATTTACCTGTCTAGAACAACCTTTTCATTTCAGTCTGGAGAAAATAGGAGATGGGAAAACTCTCAAGAAGTTGGGTTTTTTACTTCTGCTGTTTTTGTGTCCGTGGCAGTATTTCAGGTTGTGGGTGCCATAATTGCTAAAGGAATAAATGCCCAGAAATTCAACATTCGATGTAAGCAATCTCTGAACTCCAGAGGGCGGTGGGAGCAGTGTTGGAAACATGAGAGGCAGGAACACCATCCCCAAAGGTCTCATTACACCTGCTAGACAGCCCAGAAAGCAGAAGGGAGGGCTGGGGTGGAGTCACAGAGACAGAGTTGTTGTCAATTCAAATTTCCAGATTGCACAAACATCCAAGCAGTGTCAAACTCTCATGCAGATGGATCCTACCCTTGGGAAACAAAAGAGCTTTCTCTCCCCCCATGATGCCCTGAAGGGTTTGATACCAGGAACTCCTCTCTGCTCCTGTGGCATCTGAGCACAAGGGGACAGATCTGGGAAGCCACCCCTTCAACCCACCCTGGTTCCTGCATGAGATTTCCTTTCAAACTTCCACTCCACTCTTTGTTCACTCTCTGGAAGCTTTTCAGGCATTTTCATTTCTTTCATTTTTTTATTTAATAGCATATGTCAATAATTGATCTTTTCTAGACAGGAAGCTTGAAAATACAAGTCAAATAATTTTTAATTCAGTGCAACCTCTCTTGATACATTTATGAATCTCTTAACATTAGAAGAGGTTTCAATAAGCACAAATTGCTAGAGAATATTCAGATTTTCAATCTTCTCCAGCAGCACAAATATTTGGGTCTGCTGAATGGGTGCCCTGGTTTCAGCTGGTATAAAGTTAATTTCTTCTCAGTAGCTGGTACAGTGCTGTATTTTGGACACAGAATGAGAATCCTGTTGATGACACACTGATGTTTTGGGCTTTGCTAAGTCATGTTTGTCCTAAATCAAGGACCTTCTCTGTGTGTGTGTCATGCTTTGCCAGTAACTGGAGGAGGTATATAAGAAGAAAAATGGGAGGGAGCATAGCTGGGACAGGTGACCTGAACTGGCCCAAGGGATATTCCAGATATTCACACCACAGAAGCCCATGCCCAGTCAGTATATAAATTGGGGGGTTCCTGGGAAGTGGGGAGTAGTCAGGGGCTGGCATCAGGCAGCAGGCGGTGAGCAATTGTATTGTGCACCACTCAGCTTGGTTTTTTCTTTCTCTTTTTGTTATCATTGTATTTTACTTTTTATTCAATTAAACTGTTCTTATCTCAACCTACAAATTTTACTTTTGATTCTCCTCCCCATTTCTCTGGGGTAAGGGTGGATGGGGGGGTTGAGCAGCTGCCTGATGATTAATTTCCAGCTGGGCTTAAACCACAACAGTGAGGTAGAGTCTATTTCCAGAGGTATATTTGAAAAGAACCGTTTTTATACACATTTCTGAGGAAGAAATGAGGTCTGGAGAGACTTAACCAATAACTGGAGAAGTCGGAAAAAAATCCCATTACAGTTGCTTGGGTCAGAGAGGTGCAGAAACGCTTCATCTCCACTCCTACACATCTCTTCCCCGACCCTGAATTGCCTTCATTTGTGCAATCACTGAGGAGTTTGTCTTGCAGGCTCCAGTAACACTCCCCTGCACAGAAGCATGCAAAGCACCAGCAGAAAAAGTTGCTCACAAGGAGCTTCCATCAGTGCTTGCTTACTTAAGAAAAGGCATTTTCTGGAAAACCCAGACAATGTGTGGATAGCACAGCAATGCGCTCCAGAAGTGACTAATGCTTCAAATGAGCATCACCAGCTCCAGCACCTGGTTCCTGGCACTAATGAGCCACAGTTGGCACTAGAAATCTGCATCACACATCCCACATTTCCTACTTTTAAACCACAAGAGCCATTAAACTGTTCAGACATTCTTTTTAAGCATTCTTTTGTGTTCAGGCTGTGACCTGTGAGGATTAATCCTTAATTCCTGTGAGGATTAAATCTCTCTGAGATTCTCAAGAAAACCCTAGGGACTCAGTGATGGCATGTGTAGCTTGGAACGTGCACATTGATTTTCCAGATTTTACTTGATTTCACAATATTTTACTTCTTCTTCTAACTCCTATAAGCCACATTCTACTTTGGCCCATGACTTTTTATCTAAAAATTGGACTCAACTTGTGTTTTCTCCAGGCAACGTTTTCAACTTCTTAGGCTCAAGTTCTTGCTTAGTCAGTTCTAAGGGTAATCCCTGAGAGAGAAAAGGTAGAGGAATATTTATTTTTTGATTAAATTTTTCCATGGTCAGAACTCTTAAAGACTTAATTTTCTGGCTCTTTCAGCAGCTCAGTCTTCTAAAAAATAAACCAAATAATCAAAATAAACACTCTAAG
Organism: Pomatostomus ruficeps; assembly: GCA_013400735.1. Lineage (NCBI taxonomy): Eukaryota > Metazoa > Chordata > Aves > Passeriformes > Timaliidae > Pomatostomus > Pomatostomus ruficeps. The sequence continues at coordinate 32,906 of VYZT01021924.1, forward strand.
ATCATGAAAATCCATGTTTTTGCATCTTTTAAAATACATCGTATTACCCTGTATAGAGACAGACAGATAACATTCCCATAAACAATAGATACAAAAAACTATAAAATCTAATGGAGCATTTCAAATGCTTGGTTAGAAGGCATGGTTAGAAAACTAATTTTCAGACTAGCAGGCCACAAGTGGTAAACAAATTCCCAGTACAAAAATGTTTCAAATGGAAATTGCATAAAATGAATGATGCTTATTCATGGCCACAGCAGGCTGAGAAAAAAATTAATTTAAAAACTGGTTGGGGTTTTTTTTTCAACCAAGCCCAAGCACATCTGATTTCTAAATCAATAGCTGTCTCTAGCCAAACTGAAGTGCTTGTACAACTTCAGACAGGTAATTACTTAAAGGGATTGGATGAGGAACAAGCACATCAAGGGATATTGCTACGTCAATCTCTCTTTTATGTTTTATTGTAGCCTCTTGGTTGTTTCAGAAATCAACACTAAGAACTGATTTTGTCCTCCAGCAGCTGCAATATAAAGAAAAGTCAATATACTAATGCACAGAAGGATGTGCATGGCTGCCTTTTCAAACCATTTTGTGTCACAGTTTTGGCAAAAATTTCACAGGAAAGACACAGATTTCAAGAGGTTTAGATTTTTTTTCTTTAGACTGGCCAGTGCAAAACGAACTAAGCTCTCTGGAAAGGGAATTATGAAGATGCCAGCCCAACATATGAAAGTTACTTAATTTCAAGATGAAATACATTTGTAAGACCCTTTGTATATGTAACAATGTTGCATTTCATTAAATTATACTAACAGGATGCGGTAACCAAACACCATTTACCTCTCCTTTGAGGAAGCCCGTCAACACCCATTCACCTTAACCAACAGCTGACGTGACCACTTGACATTTTTTCCACTGTCTTTACTACAGAATTTGAGGTATTGGCTTTTAATTTACCCTCTTAAATTGTATGGCTTTTAGTAAAAAATTAATTTTTAGCAGAAAACCTAAAATTTTCAGGTTTTGAAAATAACTTAAGATCCAAAAGGGATATTTTGCCTCTCTTCATCAAAAGTACAATTTTTGGTGTGTATTTGTGTGCATGCCTATGTGTGTATTGCTAAAAACATCAGCATTTTCTGTGGGGAAAACTTGTTCTTTGTAGATCTAATTTTCAGTATTAAAGCTTTGACTTTTTTAAGATTGAGAGATCTTCTGTCTCCAAAGTCCATTTTTGACAGAAACAATATGAAAAAAAATCACATTTATTTTGCCAGTTAGAATAACTTTCCAAAAATCACCCCCTAGGATATTTACTGCAATAAAAGTGAGATAGTACACAAAAATTATATAAGTCCTAAAAGGTCTAGGCTTGAATAAGATCTGGAGGTCTTCCTCCCGTTTCCTTTGTATCACTAGAAGCTCTTGGCAAGTCTTTCCTCACAGAGAAGTAAGCTCAAGTATACAACCCTCCCGAGATAATGGTACTTTTTATTAGAAGATGATGTATTTTAATGAACTGGATACATTTAGTTGCCTCTAGTATTTCCTCTAGTGTTCACTACTCTCCCAAGTGATGAGTCAAAATTTGCATTTTAACACAAGCTGAGTACTCTACTGGAAAGGCACCATGCTCAAAAGCTCATAAGTAGATTTTTGTCTATTATTTAGTTTATTGAAATTTGTTACTGCCTTTAAAGTCTCTTGTTTAAAAGATACACAGCGCTCCTGTTAATTGACCTAATTTACCATCTGTATTTTTGCACTCAGTTGTAGGATTACTATACCAGAGCATAAACCTGATGATCTGCTTTGCTGGGCAATTACTGCATCCGTTCTGCACGGATCTGATAGCACAGGACAGGTAAAAACCTCCTGATCACCCGGGAACTGTGCTTTGTGAGGTAGGTTTGACTATTCAAGGTATTTTGTTACCGAGTTTCAGCCATGCAGAGCTGATGGCAACTGTCCAGCTGCTGCAGGAAAATAATCGAATGTGCCACCTAACACCCAAGGCAATGGTGCTTTCAGGGATCTTTCAAGATAAAGTAAAAACACCTTCCCAAAGGAAAATTATCACCTGTCCAGCAATCATTTCAAATTTAACTGAGCAGCTGTTTAAATCTTCTCTCCTTGGCTTGGGAGAGGTCATCAAAGAAGCCTCCCTCTTGCCCTTCCACACCCAGTGGCTGTGTGAGGTGAAAGAGGGGGAACAAGACTCTTCATCCTGGCTGCAATCACAGCCCTCATACAGCTGTGGTTTGTGTGCACAAGTCCAGCAGCACTGGCTCACCTTAAAAATTAACCCAGGACACAAGTAGAGTATGATCTAGTAAAAGAAAAACCCAACCAACCAAAAAACAAACAACATCAACCACCACCAAAAAACCACCAAAAAAAAACCAAAACAAAAAACCCAAACCCCAACACTTATCTAAAGTAAAGCTTCATTTACTGAATTACCCTGTGAATATACAAAGCACTTGGGCTGTTGCAATAGTTCATTTTTTATTAATGATATGAAAAGGGATCAATTCAGAAGCCTCCAAAACTCTTCATTTTTCTGCTGAAGTCTCTCTCATTCATTATTTACATCCAAGAATTCTCCCTTGAAGCAAGACACATACATTTCATTTCCCTTTTTCTTTCATTCAAGACCTATCTAACTACAGCTGCAAACCAAAATATAAATACAACATTAAAAAGTACAATTTGAGTGAAATATTGAATAACTAACAGTGAAATAACTGACAATTTTTGGTTTAGGAAAAATGCTCTCTTCCTCTTCTTCTGCTTTTTGGAGATGTTTCACTTCCAAATCTACTTAAGATAGAAAGTCTACTGAACTGAGACGTTATAATCATATTTGCTGATTGTTTTAGCAATTGTCTCCTGCAATCTTCTAAACAAGTCATTAGACTCCCACTGATGGTTTCCAGGATAGAAAAAGATAACACGAACATCCAGCAATCATTATTTTTTCAGTCCAGCTGTACTCCCATCCCACATTCACACATTTAGGCCTGAACACATCACAGGCTGCTATCACTGTGCAAGGCAAATAGGTGATGACCTGAAGGGGCTAAGGCTGCTTTTTTAGCTCCTCATATCACCATGAGTCAGAGATCTTCAAAACTGTGCATCCATGGGAGAAAAACAGAAACTAATCACCTCCCCAGCTGTGGGCTTAATTGCTGTTTGCACCTCCCAGCTCCTCCTCAAGCCCTGCAGAGCACCTCAGTGCGGGCAGCTGTAGTCCCAGACAGGCACCATGTCCTCGGGGGGGCACCTCCTCTGGGAAAACAACAGGCCAAAATTCACCTGCTCTCCCTCTCTTAGGAAAGTCCATTTGATAACGATTCTGATTGATAAAGATCCATTTACTTCATGCCTTTGCAAAGTAAGGTCTAAGTTACCCACATACCATTTCCCTTCAGAGATATAGTGCTACCAAGTTTGGGCATTTGGGTTTTTTGAGGTTTTTTGGTTGGTTGGTTTTCTCATTTTGGGGTTTTTTTGTAGTATTGTGGTGGTGTTCTGTGCATTTGGGTTGTTTTGGTGGGGGGGTTTTATTGTTATTATTCTTGGATTTAGATTTTCCGTTTTCTTCTTGGTTTTACTAAAAGGGAGATAGTTCATATACATCTCTGCAGAGATTCCAGGATTTACTGCAATACAGCAACAAAACAGATTTATATTACTGACTGTTGCTCCCATGCCTGAATAAGTTAGTAGAGCAATAACCGAATAATTAGATTAGAGAGCGAGCCTGGTTGTGAAGGGTGAAGAATATCCTTTGATATTTGTTACCATCTTATCTCCATTTTGCAAGATTCTTAGCCAATACTGGCAAATACTGGTAACTCTGAGCTTTGTTCATGTCCCCTCTTACCCAGTCTAGCAGGACAATGTTCTAGCTCTTTCTGAGCTGTGATAGAAAGCACCTTCTGAGCTCCATTTAGACTGCAGCATATATTAGTATAATGGTTACAACTCAATTAGCCCCTATTCTCGTTGATTTACCAGCTTGTTAGCATCTGATCATCTTTTCCCCATCTGCCTCCGGGGTGCTGAAGATGGCTTTGATACATTAAGGACTACAGCATAGTCAAAGTTATTCCTTATCCCATTTAATGCTTTCCACCCCCTTCCCCACGGCAGCACAACCCAAGAGGGAGCTGGATGAGCACAGCCAACTCCTCCCATAAGTGTGACTATCCAGGAGGTCACAGCCCCTCTCCCTGGCCAAAGGGCAGCATCCCTGGGTCTCACCTCTGAAGCAGCACGACAAAGAAAGCACAGATCCGGGGGCAGATGGAAATGTGTGCTGGTGGTAAGGACTACTAATAACAAACAGTATTGAATGTTGAAATAAATTATCAGTAGAGAGGAAGTAAAATACCATCACAGATGACTTTAAAGAATAATGAAAACAGCGGCTAGGAAGGTGCAGACAGTTGCTGCTGTGGTGGCAGACTGATGTGCACTTGCTATTCCTCCCCGGACTTCCCCCCTCCCTCACCCTAGACAGAAAATCAACACTCTCCCTCTGCAGCTCCTCCCGAGTGCTCTCTGGGAAGAGATACCCGACAGTCATTTCCACAGCCACACCCAGAACAGCGAGGGACAGGGCAGGAGTGCCCTTCCCCGCGGCTGAGGCCACCTTGGAGGGCAGATCCAGGGATGCAGGGCACTTCCATGGCTCCATGAGCAGCATTCCACGCACACCAGGTTTTCCCTTGTTATAGTCCTTCCTCACATGGACTTGGCCTCATCCACCTCCAGCAGATTCCCTCACACCCACTCTTGGTAAGTTTGGCAAGCACTGTGGGCTGCCAGAGTAATTTACTAGAAGGGCAGAAGGAAATGATAAATCAGTTTCAAAACACACACACACAAAGTGCATCTTCATTGCCCACCAGTGAAACAGTTTCTCTGACAGGGCAAGAGGCCAGTGCTCTTCTGTGTTCCCAGACCAGCTTGGGCAGCATTCACATGTTTGTTTAGTATCACCTGGGCCTGGCAATTACCCCTTTGTTCTTTGCTGTTTAGTTACAGAGAGGTAAGTGACAGTTGTTCACTCCCAGCACTAGGCAGTGGTAGAGGGCAAAATTCAACCCACAGTGTGGTTAGGAACATTCCTGGATCTGAGACCACTGCGGGCTTCTTTACCTTGTGGTTTGGCTTTACTGCACAATTGCAGATGCCACACAGGCTACTTGGTAGGATAACCTAGGCAACAGAGCAGGAGGGCCTCTCTGCTTGCTTTTCTTTTTTTTTTTTTTAAATAAAAAAGTAAGAAAAAATGTAATTACCACAGTGTGACCATGCCCATTGATGCAGTGGAGTGTGGAGGAGGAGGAGAGAATGTCCCACTACTGAGAATAGCTTTTAAGTATATACCATGCATTCATTAGCTTTGTTTACCCAGAAAAATGCCATCTAAGTCAGCAGTGGTGTAATTGGGTGAGCAATACGAATACATTCTTTAGTTCAAAGGAACAATGAAAAGAAGGGAGAAAATAATACTTCCCACTATGAGGTTATTTATTTTTCAGCAAAGCAGAAAACCTGATAAGAGGTTGTTTTCATTTTTCTGACTATTTACTACTTATTTGTAAGCTTTTACTTTCCTCAAACACAGGCCAATTTTTACCCGTGTCCATTGAGAACAAAACATTTCAATTTTATAATAAAAAAAAAATTGTTCTTATAAGCATAACTTAATTTTACGAAATAAGAGAAATCAAATATGATAATGTTTTCTTGAGTTTTCTGGCACCAACTTATAGGAAGTCATTTCCAGTTAAACTTTCAGCTTGCTGGAAACCAGATATCTGTGGAGCCCTGGGAAAGGACAACAGGCAATGCTCAGAAATCAGGAGACTGAGCAGAGATGTCACTACCTCTATTAATGGTGCTGGGAGAGGAGCTTCTGCAGCTGCCAGTGAGCCCTCCCTGCCTGTCAGAGCTCACTGCCGGCCTGCCTCACTCTGCCAGGCCAGCAGTGAGCCAACACCTCAGAGTGCTGAGCTGGGTGGCTGCACCGTGGATTCCCCTTCCCGCACACCAACCTCTGTCCCAGTTTCTGGTACAACAGTGGGGAGACCCTGGCACAGGCTGTCCAAAGAAGCTGGATGGATGGATATCCCATCCCTGGAAGTGTTTAGGTACAGGTCAGACAGGGCTTTCAGCAACCTGGACTAGTGGAAGCTGTCCCTGCTCATGGCAGGGAGTTGGAACTAGTGCATCTTTAAGGTCCTTTCTGACCCAAACCATTCTATGATTATGGTTCTGACAGCCATGTGTTGGTCCTCTCATAATCTCTGCACCACTTCCAAGGCAGGGGGAAAAAAAAAACAAAACAACAATGGTAAAATAATAATTTACATTCAGCTGTCACCTAGAAAGCAACCACGTATCCCTTAGTGACAAATGCCAGCTTTTCACCAAGACCTTGACTACAACTCTCTCTCTCGCACTCTTTATACACAGCTAGTGATAATAATCACACTGCAAACAGCCAAAGGCTTCAGCCTGGGTCTGCAGTCACAGCAGATGCTGAGTGTTCAATTCAAGCAAGAGCAAAAATTCAAAGGAAGCAAATTTGAGAGAGTTTATTGCAACATTAGCTGTCCAGGAAAAGACACGCAGTCACCGCAGTTCAGGTTTTTCTATTTAAATCTGATCCTCATGCTTCTCCAGAATCCCAAACTATATGAAATTAGAAAATTTAATTCTACACTAGTCAAATGTAGAAATTAGAATTTATTGCTGAAGCAGAGTAAATATCAACTCTAAAACATAGAGGAAGATTTAAGCTTTTCTAGTTACAGACAAAAGGCTAAACAGTAGCAAGAAAAATATATAAAACTCAAACCCAGAGAGTTGCCTGTTAGCAAAAGTACTGGCTATATAAGAACGTAGGGTGATTTTCTAAGACAGGGCAGTTGTTTTAAGAAAACAAACTCCTCTCTCTATAGTTTTACTCTCTTCAATAAATTTCACAAATGTTGATGATGTTGCTCAGTATAATCAAAACCTCAGCAAGATTCTTGGGATTCTTAAATTAAGACAAAATTTCAATCTTATTTTAATGCAAGTCAGCAACCTGTTAGCACAATGGGTCATTGACTTTTCAAAACCCTTTCTCCCTGAAGTAGGGGAAAACATAAGAGACAACAGAAGGGTTTGCAGGGTCAAACAGCTTCTAAAAAATATTCCAGACAAGATTAGACAGGAAGAGATTTGACAGCTCTGCAATTTATAGCCATTAAAATGCAAGATATTATTTAGAACTTTGCCCACCAGAAGGAAGTGATTCAGATGGGGAATCATGACTTCTGCCCTAGTCAAACATGTGGAGATAAAGAGTTAGATAAACTTTCCAGTAGAAAAGTTTAGTTTTGGCAAAGATTTCCTTTCCTTTCTATCTCAGAACAAATAGGTTAAACCATTGTACAGGAGAAGATTCTGAAATTCCTCCAGAAATTATTTGAAATATTTTATTAGAGTTGTGCAATAATGTTTTTCCAGTAGAGGTTTACACATCTCACATCATAGAATGAACATGATGTTGAAAAGCACAGTATCTTTTATAATGCAGTGGCACTATGATAAATCCTGTATTATTAAAACCTTTTGGTCTTCAGGTATCTCCAAAGAAAATTTATTCCATGAAAAGAAATTCTACCTTTTCTGTCATTATGAAAATTCTGAGTAGCTCTTAAGGACTGGATTCCTGATTTCCCATTTGTCCAACACCCACAAATTCTTAAGTTCATTTTCTACACTCTGTCTTCCTAACTAAGTAACTCTCTTGCCTCTGAAGGCACAAAGACAACAGGAGTCTTTTCGGTGCTATGCAGCAGGGAGCAGCAAAACACACTGAACCTGACCACAATTTGACAATGATCTGCTAAGACTCAAGAGCAGACTGTGAAGAACATTCTTCTCTCCATGCTGACACAGCCTACAAGTGCTCTGTTTCTGTACTTTGGTTATTTGGACAGCAACTAAGGACAGTGCTTGGGCTGCCCACTTCAGGTATGTCCCAGGCCCAGGGCAGGCAGAAAGGTAAGGGCAGGTTTCACCACTCAATTTTCATTTAAAAAGGAAGAGGCAGCCATCCTCAGTCAGCAGTAGGTAATGGCAGTAAGCTGGTCACACAGAATGGTATTTTTCATGTTGCTTTGCAGAGGAACAGGCAACAGGGGCATTGGTATAATCACCTTGACATCAGAGGAAGGAATGAGGAGTAGGGAACTGAAGGAATTAGTCTAAATGGGAACTTTCTTGCATGATCAGAAAGAGCTGGGACTCAATGTCCAGTCCATGTTCTCAGGTTGTTTCACTGCCAGGACAATGCATTCAGACTAAAAATAAAAGTACATTTTTTATTTCCAGCAACAAAAAAAGATGTTGAAACTGTATTCCCAAAATTAGTCATCTATGGTCATTTCTACACCAAAGAATATATTTAGAATCAGAGTGGACAGGATGCTACAATTCAAGCAGGAATTTATACTTAGAAAACCCTTATGTCACACTGCTCAAGAGGTTCAGAGAGCCTTGAACTCTGGGCTACAAAGCCTGAGATGGAGGAAGTACAGCTGACAGTAACTCTGTCCTGCATTTGAAGCAAGTTATAGCTTTGAGAAATAATCCACTTGCAGGGAAGAAGCCCTTCTATTTTATCATCATGTTGATCAATTTTTTTTAACTGACCATACTATAAAAGATATTTTCTACTGACATTTGACAGAAGAAAAGAGAAAGTTTTATGACTAAAGAAAAAAGTCAGTAAATCACTTCCCTATTCTTCTGCTGACAGTATCTCTCTGTCACTCAGCAAGCCATTTTCCATTATTGCTACCACAGTAATGCAGAATCTTTTTTACTCCTTGAAAAGAATATTCATCATTTATAAATAACCTCTCAGTTGTTTCACTTTATCTCTTCCTAAAACTGTTCCCTCCAAATCTCCATTTTTCTTGGGATTTGTGAAACTTTCCTGTAATTCTTTCTTGTCCAGAAAGACATCTGTTAACTTTCTGCATCAAAATGTCAGAGACTGAGGAAAGTTCCTCCTGAAATGAGGTTCCTCAGATCTTCAGCTCTGACTTTTTAAACTGTGAAGCTCTTTACCCATGATGTCTTTCATGATCTCAGTGACTTTAGTTAAAATATTCACTTCCTCGGAAAAGGAATATTGAGCTAGAAAACCATTTCCTTCCTACTATGGGAATGCCTTCAAAAGATCTCCTACTCAGACCCTTCTGTTAGCAGCCTATTGGCTATTTTTTCATTGCACTCTCTTTTGCTATCTTCCATAATGGTTACCTTCACCCACATTTCCCCCCACTTTTGGGTTAAACCTCAAAGACTCTCCCCTTAACACCTACCAGAAACACCATTCTTTTCTAGTCTTGTATCTTATCCCAGGCAGACAATTCTGGCTCTGAACTTATTTCCACTCCTGCTACTGACATCATATGACACATAAATAGTGATGAATGAGAACAATTTAACATCACTCTAGCCTGATAGGGAAAGTTCTGCATTGCCACTAATATCTTCTGCACCGAAGTAAGGCAGAAGCCTGCCACTCTGTGTCATTTCAAACTGAAAGCAGCCCTTCCCTAACTCGGTCATGGGGCATGGAAAAGGTGCACACACAACTGTCATAGCAAAGCTCCAGGTTAATCAGTTATGTTGGGGATTTGTCCTTCCTTTGTTGCACTGATCTTCCCAAAGAGCTTTTACATTTCAGCTTGTGAAAGCACAGAGTATTTCACCTTTCCCAGACACCCCCTGCACGAGGAAGATGTTTGGCTATTTTTTTTGCAAACAAAAGAGGCTCTTATAGCAGTTGCTTGTAACAAACTAGAGTGTTTGTTAAGTACTAAACCCCCAACATATGCTTGAATAAGTAGCTTTATACCTACCTGTGTACAATCTACATTCCCAGCAAGCCTTGTTTGGAAAAACCTGAGAGCAGAACTCTCAGGGTTTAACCCCAGCTAGCAGCTAAGAACCACACAGCTTCTCACTCAGTCCTTCATCAGTGGGATGGGGAGAGAATCAGAAGAGTAAAAGTAGGAAAATTCATGAGTTGAGATAAAGACACCTTACCCTGTAAAGCAAAAGCCATGCACAGAAGCAAAGCAAAACAAGGAATTCATTTGCTGCTTCCCATCAGTAGATGTTCAGTCATCTCCAGGAGGGCAGGGCTCCATTACACGTAATGATTACTTGGGAAGACAAACATCCCTCCCAACATCCCTCCATTCCTTCTCCCCAGCATTATTTACTGGCCATGGCACCATATGGTCACCCTGAGGTCAGTTGGGGTCAGCTGTCCTGGCTCTGTCTCCTGCAGCTCCTTGTGCACCTGCAGGCTGCTCCCTGGTGGAGAGAGGTGGGGAGCAGAAAAGGCCCTGACTCTGTGTGAGCACTGTTCAGCAGTAACAAAAACATCTTTATTATCAACACTGTGTTCAGCATCAATCCAAAATACAGCTCCATACCAGCTACTTTGAAAACTACTCTGCTCCAGCCAAAACCAGCACATGGAGTTTGCATTGCCATCCTCTCCTTAAGAACTCTTGATGGACCTTACTTCCACGGCCTTTTCAAACCATCTGTATTTTTGGCTTTCAAAACACATTCTACATAGCACATAATTATATTGCTGACACTGCCCTCAAAGTTATTTTTGTTTAGACCTTGTACATTATTTCATTTGGCCTTCAAGTCCTTGTCCTGACTGTAAACATCATTCACTGTCTCTTTCCTGAATGACAATATTTCATTCCAAGCCCACCACTTCATACATTCAGTTAGGGGAATATTCTTCCTCATGTTCATTACTTTGCTTTTACTAACATAGAATTATTTTGCCACTTTCATGTTCTGAAATTCAGGATGGTGAAATCCTCTTGTTACTGTATCAAGTCTCAATTCTCTCCTTCCACTCACCCCTTTTCCCTATTACTATGAACATACAGCTTTGCCTATTGCACAAAATGATTTTTTTTAAAATCATCCCTCACAATGCATCCCTTACATGATCAGTGACATCTTAAGTTACTACAGAAACCTCTGGCTAAAACTAATCAAAAGGGGTTTTTTTAGGAAACTAGCTATACCACAGTATCCAGGTCATTTTCCTTCTCTAAAACATATTTGCTTGTATAAAAATGAAGAATTGCAACTTCTCCCCAAAAGGATTATATTAGAATGAACAGACATACATTTTGATAAAACGTAGCAGCTATTTTCCACAGTCCTGGGGTTTGAAAACTGCAGTCAGTAGTTCAATAATTTTGCTTTTTCTTTCTTTTTGAAATCTTGGTCAAGTATTCCCTATATAGGCATTTGCCACTCAGCCTTTTCAGAACTTGACTCGTTCCCTTTTGGGAAGGGAGGGGTAGACCTTCTTTTACCTTCCTTTTCCAGTAAAAGAAACCTGTTTTTTCCACTTCCAGTAAGAACAGCCTGTTCTTTATCAAATCTTAAAAACCTGTGTGGGAGTGAAAAACAGCAAAAATAAGGAAGAGGACACAGTAAATTAAAAGCAGTTAAGTATGCACACTATAGAAAAGAAAAGCAATATAAGTTTAAATGACCTTCTTGCACTTTGATGGTAACTTTTGACAAGCTTTATATAGAAATTCACTGCTCTTTGGGTTTCTGATGGATTTTCTTGGGTTCACTCTGGCTCTGATACTTGACAAGGAGACAGCCATTTGCAACATTCCAGAAAGGTTTGGTAGAAAGATAAATATATCTCTGCATCCTAGTAGGACTCGTAATGAAGATAAGGACTTTTGAACAGAATCAGCCTCTAACCCCTAACAGGGTAAGCATCCATGTCAGCCCCAGCTCTAGGCTGCAGCAGAAAGGTTGTGCACCGCTGCTTCCACAGAGAGCTATCCCCATACCCTTAGATTCCTTGGACAAACCTATGTCCAAACACACCTTCTCACTACTTACATTTTGTTTCTTTTTCTCTCATTTTTATGCCTTATTTTTTCCAAAGTGCCTGGCTAAACTTGTGAGATTATGACTAAATTACCTGAAAAGCAATGGAAAGATTGATAGGGTGCTGTTGCATCAGAAACAGGCTCACCCATTGATGACATCTGGGATCCACTCAAAGAGAAGTAGGATTTATATGTAAGGTGGAGAAGGTGACACCTCTCACTAACACAAAAACTACCCCACCACAGTTCCCAAAACATACAGGAAAAGCCATACACAAAATAAGGTAGTTGTTTTCTAGGTACAACTCTTACAGGCTTCCCACCAGATGCAAAAACATTTCTTAACTAAGCATGCAAATCCTTGACATTAACAAGGGTCAAGTTGTAGGATCTGAATTATGGGGGTAAAATTAAAATAATTTCTCGTAAGTAATTGGGTGACAGATGTGAGTGGGAAAAATCCTGAACTTGTGGTCTGTGTCTGGTCACTGGTGTCTTATTGCCTGTATTCCACCCCACTCCTTTAAAAGAACTGGTTCTGTTATGCTCAGATAACCTGAATGCACACACAGTGTGAGGGCTTTGAGGGAACCTTCCTCTTACAGGATGATAGAGTGTTATTAAATGCAAGGGGGAAAGGGTGGGGTGGAAAAAGAAGTGTTTGGGATTTTTTGGGAGTAATGGAGGGATGGGAGGTGGCAGGAGGGGGCTCAGTAGGGGTACCTTGTGAGGTTTTTAGGTGGGAAAAATACAGCTGGGTGACTCCAGCATACACAAATCTGGATTAAAATTGTTAAAAGCACTGAACTGAAGACACCCATAAACATCAGTGTATTTAGATTAGGGAGAATATACCTAAATCTCCTTTCTCTTTAGACTAAAGGGATTATCTAACCCTATGAGCATAGCTATGTGAAAGAGAAAGACAAGGAAGCAAAAGGAAATCTTTGGTGTTTGTTGTGCGTTCAGACCCAGAGCACTCAACCGTTCACAGAACAGTAACCGATGTGAGCAGCACAGGCTTCTGGCTCTCTGATCACCAGAGGAAAAGATGAACACTTAAGAGAAACAAATTATCTAAGCAATATGAGTGCAAGTAAAGTGATTTGGGAAAGGGCAGCTTTCTCTCTACTCGCTACTGATGAAAGCTGGCAGTCGGCAGCCAGGAGCTCAAGGCACTGCCTGGCAGATTTCAGAGAGCTGTGCCTTTGAAGAAACTGCAAACGTGTAGTGAGTGACAGCAACAATCAGTCAGAAGAGAGCATGGATTACATTTTATCAAATCAGAGTGTGCTAACTGTTCCAGAGAGCACCTCTAAAATAAAAAATATCCAGAGCATTAGGATAAATACCTCAAAAAGCATTAGTGAGAGACATTAAAATGACTTGCAGCACAGAGGCATTTGCTACAGACACAGGCTGCCATAAGACATTTAAGGTGAAAGTTAAAACAAAAAAAATATATAACTTCGTCAAATAACAGCAATACTTCTAGTCTTAGAGGCAGCAACAGAAATGCTACTGACAGTGAGCATCCACCAGATTTGCAAGGGTCTCTGCCTTTCTTTGCAGGGCCCACATGTATGCACATATCAGTGCTTCCATCTGAAGCCAGCCCTGAGCTGAGAGCAGCTGAGCTCAGCACCTTCTCCTATTTCAGAGTGCAATCAAGGCAATGAGACAGCGCCAGTCAAGCAGTGTACACCAAGGGTTTGTATTCCTGGCTTCAAGTCCAAAGAACTGTTTCCAGAAATTATCTTCTGGTTCTTAAATAAACAGGACATATTCTTTGGAAATGCTCTGGGAAGCCAGAAGATGCATTTATGTCAGAACACTGCTAGAGAGAGCATACATCCATTGTTTCAATGATGGTTTCTTCTTCGTTTCACTTCAAACAGAATAGACTCATGAAATAGTTTGGGTTGGAAAGGACCTTTAAAGATCATCTAGGCCAACTCCCCTGCAACAAGCAGAGACATCTTGATCTAGACCCTATGGCTCAAAGCCCCATTCATCCTGACCTTGAATGTTTCCAGGGGCATCTACCACCACCTTGAGCAACCTGTTCAAATGTTTCACCACTTCCCTTGTAAAAAAATTATCCCTTGTATCTAGTCTGAATCTATCGTGTTTTAGTTCAAAGCCATTACCCCTTGTCTTATTGCAAAGGTCCAACTAAAAAACTTGGTCCCATCTTTCCTTATAAGCCCATTCAGGCACAGAAAGGCTGCAATAAAGTTCTTCCCAGAGGCTTCTCTTCTCCAGAATCTACAAATCCAACTCTCACAGTTTATCTTCATAGGAGAGGCATTCCATGCCTATTCCATAGTCCTCCTCCAGACCCACTCCAATATTTCCACATCTTTCCTATGCTGAGGATCCAGCAGTCCGGGTGGGTCCCACCAGAGCAGAGAAGAGCAGCAGAATCCCCTCCCTCACCCTGCTGACCCCTCCTCTCCTAATGCAGCCCAGGACACTGCAAACTCTCTGGACTGTGAGTGCCAGCTCATGCCCAGCTTCTCCTCCACCAGCACCCTCACATCCTTCTGGCCACAGCTGCTTTCCATCTGTTCATCGTGTGTTGATAACCAGGGGTTGCTCAGACCCAGGTGTAGGACCCTGCACTTGGCCTTGTTGAACCTCAAGAGGTGCCCAGAGGCCACTGCTGGAGCTTGTCCAAATTTACTGCAGGTGCATCCAGTCCTATCATGTCGTTGATAAAGGCATTGATGGTGCCAGTCCCAATGCAGAGCCTGAGGGACACCTCTCCTCACTGAATGACAGTGAGGTGATTTCCCCGAGCTCAGAGAACAGATCTGAGCAGTCCAGACAGTGTCTCATCAGTGAAGGTGGATTCTAATAAACTAATAAACACTAGTCAGGGTTTCCTCATTCACTCTGCAACATGCCTGTATCCTTTCCCATTTCTCTTTGTGTGGAGTTAGTGAGTTTTGGGTCTTTCTGTAAATAATTCATAGAGGTTAATTATATTTCTAAAAACTTTTCTAGCCTTATATACCGTATATGCTATGGCAGTACCTCAGAAAAAAAAAAAGCCAAATTTGGAATGCAGCATAGGGGAAGAGGAAAGAGTGAATACAGTTTGCAGGAAGGGTGAATGTAGGACACCCCATGAATAATGGATGCCAAAAGGCATAAACTGAAGCACTGAGACTTGCACAACTCTCCTGGAAAGTTTAACATTTTCCTTTCTTCCTTTTTACAGCAGTTGTAATAAATGCCTCCTGTTCAAATATTCATTAAAATAATTTATTTTTCTTATCTTGAAACCATCTCTTCAAACAGGTACTTTGCAAAACCACAATCCTAGAAAATTTTCCTCCAAGCTAGAAGCCAAGAATCAATAGTGATACTTATTGGAATGTGTCCCATTCAGTGGGCATGCAACAGGAACATAATGCATATCCTTCTTGTTGTTTCTTATTGTCTTATACCTTAACCTCAGCAGATTTTTTCTATGTAACTGTAATAGCCAGAAATGGTCTTTCAATACGCTACTGCACAAAGGTGTTTGAAGGTCAAAGAGCAAGGATGGTAGATTTGTTTAGTTGAAGGCACATTAATTTTCAAATGATCACATTCTTTCCCTTACTGAGAAGAATGACTTACAAGAAAAAAAGGCTGTTCTGTGCAGGCAGCACCCCAAAATTCTGTGCATTTACCAACCAATTTAAGCAGCCATATTCCTAACAAAGTGTGTCTTCTCCTCCTAAGAGCAAGCCAACTCTCCTATCTCACGCTAAGGCACATTATGCCCTGTGGTTAAGTAGCAAAATATTACTTTGTTTCTAATCTTCATCGCTTAAATTCAGAAGTGTATAAGGAGAAAAACACCACCAAGGGCCAGACTAAACCCCTTAAGGAGGAAAATCCACTGAAAGCAGCAGCCAAGCTAAGCAATTCCCTCCCATACTCTCTGCTACAGAAAGACTCATGAACCTGCTGTCAGTGGAAAGGAATTCAGGGAATCTTCCTTTCCATCAGTGGACCCAGCACACCTCAGATGAGCATGGCAGTGGTGTAGACAAGAGGTACCACCCCAGCTGCTGCCAGGAGAGCCTGACCATGCTGGATTGGTGATCATCACCGCACACTGCTGCTGCTGCCTCATCCTTGGGCCTGCTGTGTGCTCAGCCCCAGCCCAAACCAGCTCTGCCTTGGTTCACTCCCGTGTTTCTGGGTCAGGGTGCTGTCACAGGGAACAAGGCCAGCAAGTGGGTGAACACCTCCCCTGTTCCAGCCCTTCTCTAACCTGTGGAGACACAGTTATTTAAATCATCTTCCTCATTTGGCACAAAGTTAGCAGTCCTCTCACCCACCCACCAGCATCACCGCCCCAGGGCATGAGTTTTGGGATATGTCTGCACAGATGGGGAATTAATCTTCCTTTCCCCAAGAGTTTCTTGGTGCAAATTCCAATGCTTTTTGACATATAAGAAAGGTTAACTGCAGCAGACAGTATAGTCTTGTTCATCTTGAGTTCTTGGAGTGAATTAAGACATAGGAGAAAGGGTTTTCAGACAAGTTTTTGTTGCTGTTTTTTAATTAACACTCATGTCACCAGCTGTG
Source organism: Pomatostomus ruficeps (assembly GCA_013400735.1). Classification (NCBI taxonomy): domain Eukaryota; kingdom Metazoa; phylum Chordata; class Aves; order Passeriformes; family Timaliidae; genus Pomatostomus; species Pomatostomus ruficeps. Next base: position 49,483 of record VYZT01021924.1, read on the forward strand.
CTAGTGGTGGGAGGATTCCCACACTTTTATTGGGTCTGATACTGTAAAAGCTGTGTATTTCTAAGAGTTCTAAGATCAGGAGATACAGGATTATAAAAGCCAATTTTATGGGTGAAGGGAACACGAGCATTTAGAAGTGTTTGGGAAGAGCTTTTCAACATGTCAGAACAAGAAATAGGAAATTAGTGACAATTTGTTTGTGCACTTTGCATTTTATGACATGAGAGCTTTCAGATCTGTACTTGTTTACATTTCTATTACCACGACATTGCTCTGAAAATTTCTTCAAATCCAAGTGCTGAAAGTGGCCTCCTTGGGTCAGAGTAACTTAAAAATCTCTGCAGCTTCTTGATTCTTCTCACATGGCATTAACTCTCTGCTTCCCAGCTGGTGGCTGCTTTCTCTGTGCCTGATGAACACACAGGCATAAGAAATAGCTCAGCCACACAGGTCTAACACAAAGTTACATCTTGAGTTTTAAATCTATTTATAACCCTATTGTCCCCCTCCCACTTTAAACAACCATTAAAAAAAAAAAAAAAGGGATGCAAATACATGGCACTTTGTACACCTTGTATAAAGCTCTTGTTGACGCTCCCTGAGCTCTGGGCCAGTCTGGATTTTATTGTCAGTTTGCAGCCATTTTCCCCAGTCTCCCCTTCTTGTCTCCAAACTTATCTGTGGGGAGTGACTTTTCTCTTCTTTGTTTCATCTAAGCATCCAATCCGACCTTATCCCAACACCTTTCCTGTTTCTCCAGCAAGAAAATACTGCCCTCATCCAGCCTCTTCAAAGATTGCTGCAGTTTTAGTGAGTAACACTGGTGCAGAGCAAAGACTGCTTTCCCCTTTGAACCACATTTTCTGACCATGTTCCTCATTGCCACTCAACACAAAGGTGTGATTAAAGTTAATTGCAAGCAGTACCAGAACAAACAGCACTTTTCTCAGTACTGAAAACACCTCATTTCCTCCTGCAGAAATGGACTCTGCGCTCTCTGCACCTCTACACTTAACTGTTTTTAGCATCTACAGATCAATTAGTCAGATACCTACACAGATTCAATTTCCACCCAAACACATGTTCAGTTACTCACCAGTGAACACATTTAAAGAGAACACAGTATAGGCTGTGCTCTGTTTAAAAACATGCCAGTTAACTCTCAATTTAACAAGCATTAGATTCAAACTGCTTTCCAACTGTCAGCTCTTACAGAGCTTTCAAGGCTTTCACACTGTCTGAACTTCAGCTGAACAGGTTTCCAACTGAAAGACCTCCAGCCCTAGTTTAAAATAAAGCCCTTGTATGGGAACAAGTTTGGTATTTAAGACCAGGCACCTTTTTTTTCCCATTGTGTATCTTATTTTTTCTTTTAGTTTGGACAGTAAAAAACTGCCTGTTCAAGTTCCACTTTTTATCCTGTTTGATACCTTGGCCTTCACCAGCACAGATATAATGGCTAGAAACTGTGCAATAACTTTCAGTGACATTTAAAAGCATGTTTCTGTGAGTATTAGGCAGTTTAAATGCTTGAAGTAGAGGTGGTTAAAAACCAATATTTTCACTTTCCCCCAGAAAATCTTTCCAAATTACAACAAGCATAAAACAAATAGGCACTACAGAAGCATAACAGATCCTAAAGGAACAGTTATAACGACCTTCTGAATTTATAGATAGTATAATCTTGTTTCTATAACTTTTCCTTAAACTACCAAGTAGAATTGAGGGAATAATTACATCCCAGAAATTTTCAGTGCTGGCACCAGACTGCTAAATTTTACATGACAGCATGAAACTTGTTATAAATTAGCATTTTTCCAACTCCTACTGAGCTTTTCTATGAGAACAGGTAATCTTCAAAGTAATTGGTTTTTCAGTTTTTCTAAAGAGACCAAAAACATATTTATCATGAATGAATAAAATATTGGACATATACAATTTGGTATATGTCTTTTCCTCATACAGCATTCCCATCAGAATTAATCTGAAAAGGTAAATGCTCCAGTACTTCAGAGATGCAAGGTGCTGCTCACCCACTGAATTGCTCTAATCAGTCAAGAAAAGCTCAGCTTCCAGCCCTGATCCCATGAGAGGCAACACAGGGTTCAACAGTCAAAGCTTTCAGCAGGGGCAGAGCCTGTGGGATCCCTAGAGAAAACTTAATTTTTTCTCTAGAAAAGACAGGCACAGCTATGCACCTCCAGCTGGGAAGGTATTTGCTGACACAGTCCAGTCTAAATATTTGATTCAATCTGCTATGAAATCTACAAAGAAGTGGAGCATTAAGTTCTCGGTTTGGCTTTGGGGAGGAGATCAATGCCATTCAATCCCAAAATTACTTCTTGCGTAACTTCAGAACAACTGCTGAAGTGTTCTGCCACTCAGAGCAGAAAGCCAAGCCAACCCAGTCAAGCAGATGCCTGCTCTGTTCTCTATGGGGTATTTCATTACCTTCATTAAAGAAACACTTCCCACTAGTGAATTGCATGGTGCAATTACATCTGTTGCATATAAAAGCAGGGGGGATGTTCTTTCTTCTTCCTCTTGGGTCACTCTCTCCCCCAAAACAAATCCCAAATTTAGTTCTGCACTGATAGAAACTTAAGACCAAAGACAGGTAGAAACAGGTTCTCCAGTGCTTTCAAAGGTGTCTCTGTTTGGGGACACTTTAGATTTAAAAGCATCTTTCACATCTTGTGCTGGATATACAGCGACACAAAAAAAAACCCCCTTCAGCCAGGAAGGAAGCAGTAATGCTAAGAACAGCATGAGGAAAGCCTCCCTTAAAGGAGCAGGAACTCCTATAGACTTTAGATGAGCAAATTTCAGAGGTTCAAAGAGGAGCATCTGATATAAAATTTGAATCCCATTATCTCTAATGTCCAGTTTCCTTTTTAATCTATACCCAGCTCTTTGACCTGTTGAGCAGACACAGAAAATTTTAACTCAAAGATTTTTTTTTTTTTAATGCCCTGTCCTTTAAGGACATTATTTAGCTTGATTTCAGGTGCTTCTCTTGCAGTGGAAAGGTCAAACTCTCTAGTGATAGAATTACTTCTGGTATGTGGAGGTTCACACACTTCACTGGAAAAATTTCAATGAAGTGAAGTAGACATGAGAACAGTTATGTACCTAGGGAGTCTAGGCCTCTGAAATGATGTGGCTCTGACCCAGCCATAGGCAACAGTAGAAAACACAAATGCTGACTACTGATTAGCAGTGAAAACTATGGTTTTTCAAGAACTGTTTGAAAAGAAGTGCTTTATCTGAATGACCAAGAATTTGGTACAACATCCTCCATAACATCTCAAGAATTTGTAGATCAAGTACCAACAGCTTGCTACTTCAGCAGTCACCAAGGCTCCACCCTCTGTTTAGACCATCCCAAGACATGAAGCTCCCCCCACAAACCACCTTTTTACAGTACCTGGGAGAGAAGCCTAGGGAGAGTGTGTACCAACACCATTTCAGCTGGCTTTCACTGCCTCAGTTTCCACAGATGCAGGTAAAGTTGTGGTACGCAGCAAGTATTACATGGCTCAAAGGTTCAGCTGGGAGCTGCTCCCCTGTGCTCTGCTTTGGCTCTTCATTATGGAACTCCTGCAGCTGCAGAGAGCAGCAGAGCTGTGCCAACACTGGGCTGGTCCTTTTTGGCTTTACCCCCAAAGGGTGCTCAAGTAGGTCAAACACACCAGCATTCAGAATAACACAGAGGCATTGCAGAGCACAGGTTTCTGATCACCCAAAGCCTCTCATTTGATATCCTCCCTTTCTGTGAGCCCTGCCTTGCTGCCCCATACGTTTGGATCAGTTCATACAAGTATCTGAAAAGCTGCCACCTTGAGACACATGCAGAATTAACCTGAGACACCTGAGCAAAATTAGCTGTGGCAGCAGGAAAGGAGTAGATGAGCAGCAGTTTACAGAGCCCCTGAACCAGCAAATTGCTGTCTGTTGGGCACTTTGTCCATGATGGATACCACAGCTTCATTAAGAAGCCACATGCTCCAGTCTTGTTTCACAGCACAGGGATCTTCTGCTTGAGCTCTAATTAACTCACATCAGTCTGCAGTTGAAACAGCTGTGGTAAATAGGGTTGTGATCAAGTTACCAGGCTTCTGCTGGCTACTGAGGCTTTCCGTGCCTGGTTAAATGCTTAATGCTGCCCAGCATTTCTTTTCTTTTATTAAAATATTAGATGAGTAACCATTCAGAAGATTTGGGATTCATAACACAGCAAATGCTTAAGAATCTCAAATAGCTCACCAAAACCTAACTGCCACTTTCTAGTAAGCTCCAAATCCATGTTTCACACCTCCTGTTAATCCTCTCAGAGCAGTTCCCTGCAATAAATTTGAGGGCATCTAACACAACATTAGCTTGTAATAGGTGACAAGCAGTGAGGAAAATGCACTGACTTCTATCTGCAGTGTGAGTTCTGGGTCCTTCCCTTGTGAGGAGAGGACACTCTGGGCAGGCAGATTGCTATTGCACCGATGGCCTGACACAAAGATACAGCTAGAAAGTGACACAAGTTGTCCACTTGAAATCACAGTAAGCAGCACAAAGCTGTCGTGTCATTTACCCTTCCCAGTTGCAGTAAAACATCCAATCCAGAAGAGGGATTTTACAGTTACATTGGGGTCTCCCACAACCAGAGGATTCTGCCTGATGTTGTCACCCATTCCTGGTGTTCCTTAGCAAGACACACAAGCAAAGCTCTTCACAAGAGTGCTCCTGTTAAACATGGGAGTGACTAAACCAGGGCAGTCTCATCTGTCCACACCTTCATTCTGTGGCACAGAGCAAAGCTTCATTGCTTGTGGTCTCCAGACTTCACAGGACCATGAGCATCACTGCTGTGGTGCCGGCACCACACCATACACATTTTAGCAAATTTCCTGTGTCTTCAAGCAATAACAGAGAACTTTGCAAGACCTTTACTGGACAACCAGTAATGCGGACAGAACGTGATCCAGTTGGTCATGGATGCTTTCCTCGGTTTGCTAGGTCAGGCAGCTTTGTTTCCTTTCCTGGCCATTCTAAAATCAAGGGAAGCAGTTTAGAGAGCTGTAGAAATAATACATAAAATTTTGCCCATCCCTGGAGCTTGCTTTTCTGTAGCAATACTAACATACCAAATGTGATTCAACAACTGCCAGGCTTAGTTTCAGTAAAACTGTGCAGGGTTTAGAAAATCAAGGTTGCAAACCTTGTTCTGCAAGTGGATCTTGTGTAACAGTCAGGCACATTTATTTACTTGAAGATAATATTTAATTAATCCTACAAATATGAGATACTTACTTCTCAAAATTATTTCTAAATCAGCCAAAGCACCTTTATGATGGAGAATGTAATTTTCTTTACCATTTTTCTCTGGCAAAGGCAATAGAGATGGATGCTCAGAAAGAGGAGAGCTGTCACTCAGTATTGTCCGAACACAAAAGATAAACCCTGCACACTACACTTGACAAAAGGCAAAGACAAAAGAATGAGGTCACTATTCAAAGAGCAGAACTTAAACATGCAAAGCAAGCTCATTTATTAAACAAGCAATTATTAGACCAAGAAGACAACTTAATGAAGTGCACTGTCCTGTGAGTACACAATTTACCTCTAAATTATAAGGTTTGCAGTGAGGACACGTTTGCTTAGCCCTTTCCCACCTATTGGGCAATGCTGTATACACCTCTAATGCTTTACACAAGAATAAACAATGGCTATAAATCCATCTGAGAAGAAATGAACTCTATCCCAGCTGAAACTGGGACAATGTCACTTCCTTTTCTTTTCAGGATAGAGAAAGCAGGGCAAATAGAGCTTTTTATTTTGCCTCCCACTCCCCAACCCCAAACTCCTGCCACCCCTTTGGTTGTTAACTCCACTGGAGACTGTAATTGTGTCAAGCAGAAAGAAAACATAGAAGACACTATGTTAACCAGCTCTAAAACAAGTAATTCATCGACTTGGATGTTTGATTGTGCAGCTCCTTCTCACTGAGTAGATGTGTTTGGGAAAGAACTGCATTAGATGGGACTAATTTAGTTTATTAAAGAAAATGAGCATTCCAAATCAGATCAGGAGTGAAATTCTAGCTTCCATCTCTGATTACTCAAAGTGCTCAGCAAAGCACATCTCTACATTAGTGCCCATAAATTATGTTTGCCAGTGATTGGTATAATGGGGGTGGGGAATAGGCACTAACCTACATTCTTACAGTGGAATCAATAATGATGTGCAAAATGATCATAATAGCATTGCTGCAAATATCCAGAACCTTCACAGTTCCTATGCAAGTTTACAGTCCAGAACAACCATGGGTTATGGCACAGAAAAGGCCAATTCACATCAGGTAGAGTGCACAGGGATGAAAGTCTTTTTTCCTAAGAATATTGTCTGCATAAGCTCTACACCTCCATTTGGTTGTCCTTACAAGCATGTTGAAACACTTACTATTGAAGTAGGACATCATGTTTTGTAAGACCAACGTGTTTTGTTCAAATACAATTTAACTTTTTTTAAAAAAATCAAAGGTCACTTTGGAGAAAAACCAAAAAGGGACTGAATCTTTCCCAATGGAAGTTCACCAAACATCTTTCTCTGCTTCATTTTCCTCAGAATGGCATTTGGCAACACAAATTCATTCTCTCCCAGAACTCCCAGCTATCTCATGCTTCAAGGCTTTTTTCCAATGACACCAGATAAATGACTTTCTACTAAGGTCCAGCTGCCAGCATAGCCACAGGCTGTGCAGGCACTCCATAGCTCCAGTAGCTTTTCCGGTCAGCCAGCAGTCATTTGTAGTGTTAAAGAAAAACTTTGGAAGTTATTGGTGTTTTTCTTTATTTCCCCCAGGATCCACAGGACAGGAATTTTAGCAGCATAGGAGATTTTTTTAAAAGAATTCAGCCTGAACACCTTCCAGTAGCTTCTCTATGGACACAGAAGCCCAAGATCAATGAAACAAGAAAACACCCAGACACAGCCAAACAACAGCTTTGGTAAACAGACTTAAGTAAAATCTCTGAACTGTAGAAACATGTCAAAAAGCATATAAGGAATTTTGTTTGTAAACATTTTAATCATACCACAGAAACCTACTCAAGAGTATCTTTATTGGAGTCCAAGTTCAACTAATATATGAGCTTTGTTCTGTGCATTACTCCTCACAAGCCTGACACAGCCCATTAACCATCTAATACATTAGAAACAGTTTTCTTGTACCCAGCTAAAGCCACAATATATTTTTGCTAGAAATAAGTTTGTTCTGTACTCACTTTTAAACATACCAGAAGATTGAAGGAGCTCTGAGCAAAGTGGTAATTTTAGTACAGCCACTCAAGACCAGTACAACTAAAATTAAATGCCCCTGCCAGAAATTTTTGGTACACTCACATGAAAGCAGCAAGTAATGTCCATATTACTACCATTAATTTCATATCACCTCCTGTTGCAATATAGAATAGAATCACAACTTCTCTTTAGCAACAAGGTCACAGTGTCAGTACAAGAAAAACTGGGCCCTGGGAGGCACAGCAAGGCCTCAGTAAATATCTTGTGAGGCACACCCACCCGCCTTGGGGTTTTGTACCAGTATGTTCCTCACAAAGGTAATTCCATGATTTTCAAGAATTTGTTTTTCTGTGAACTGTGCAAGCTGTTTGCTGTCAGAACTGTCTCTTAATAAAATACAAGAAACATTCCAATGCTCAGACCAAACCTCTAGTCTCTGCACAAGCCTCAGGAGCAACCACTCACTGACTTCTTCATCCCAACTTTCAAGTCAGAGGTACAAAGACATTTCAATCCTTTTAGTGACACACGCACCAGAGAAGTAAGCACTTTCAGGTATATAAAGTTTTGAACCATTTTTACATCGCACAAGGTAGCAGCACCAAGCAGGAAGATTCATGATCATAGACCATGAGCGAAATACGTGATCAAATGCTCAGAAGATTTCACTTGTACTAGTCAGTCATTCTGACTCACATTGTCAGCTATTTCCATCCCATTTACTTTGGCTTATAAAGAACCTCACCAAAATTACTGCCTCTAGAAACCTACATTCTGATTAGACCATATGCTAGAAGTAAAAAAAAAAAAAAAAAATCCACCTTGGAATTTATGACTCTTCTCTTCTTAAAGGCCTTGTCACCAAAAGCATTTTGTTTCCATGGGTCCAGGCATGTATTGTTAGGGATTTTCACAGGAAAATTTGTACTTTGTATAGTCAAAAATTCTCACCTTCTGTATCTCTTAGTCTTCCGAGAAAGCTGTTTGAATCATTACTGCAAAAAAGTTATGCCTTATTCTCAGTCTGATAAACAAGTGATCTGTAAAGTGTGAGTTAGAGCCACAGTGTTGGCAAACAAAGACAGGCTGTTAATTTTCACCTTCTTTTCATTTTCACACACTAAATGATGCCACTTCAGGGAAGAAACACTGAACAGAAATATTACTAGGCTGGAACTTTTTAACATAAGAGTTCACTTCAAATAGAGACTAGCACAAGTGTGGCTGCTGCCTTCAGCTGAAGGAGCACTAGAGTAATTCCAAGCTGCTTCCACTAGATATAGAGAAAATCAGCATTAAGCCATAAGCATGCAAACTGCTGATAAAATGGATTAACTTGTAAAAGGCTCATTTCTGCAAAATCCTGTTGCTTGTTGCTGAATTCCTTATGCATCTGCAAGTCAAGTCTCACCTTCAGACCTAACACCTCAGGTTTTTCCTCTCTGCAGCAAAGAGGAAGAGGACTCAAGTTTTGGCCTTATGTTATTACTGTGCCAAATACAGATTTATTCCTTGTCTTTCTACTGCAGTCTCAAAGCACACCACAGCTACTGAAAATACACCATTTTGCCAAATCAACCATAGAACTGATGACATGGTTATAAGTTGTAGGAACCAGAAACTGAATCCAGATGTCCTAGATTTTGCTTCTAAGAATACCTCTGTTTTCCCTTACGTCTGAGGTTTTTTCTCTTCATGACTAATACTGCAATCTTTCCTTCTTCCTTTCAAAGCTGCCATATGGGAGAGAAGAAGAGGTTCCAGGATCAGGCATCCCTTTTAACATTCCAGGAAGAGCTACAACTATTCTTTCCAGGTTAGGACACAGGTTAGAGTTCTGAAGAGCAATAGAGTTGAGGTGACACAAACATTTTGGCATAACAAAGTCTCAACAGCTCAACATCTTATAGCAACCCCTGTACAGCAGCTTTATCTCACATGGACCAAGAAATGCAGCATGGGCTGACAGCTTCAAGTAACAGAATGAAACACTAAACACTTCATCTGCTTCCCTAAAAAGCCGCAGTAGGACTGTAAGTTGAAACTCCCCAGCCTCAAAAATATCCTGCAAGGCCCACAGATCACATGCCTTCTAGGACCTACCACTAGAATTAAGAACTTGAGCTGATGGTCAAAGGCACAAAACCTACCAGACCTAGAGAGGGTGAGGAAATTTCATCATGCTTTTGCCAAGCCTGAGCATATTCACTTCAGAGCTCCAATGTCAAATGGAAAGTGAATTCAGTGATCTTGATGCCACCTGCTCTTGTCAGTTTGGTGTTCTGCAAGTTAGCCAGTTTTGTTCAATAAAACTTATTTTTTTCTGCTACTACAAGCTCACAATGCCTAAAAGGAATGTTCCCCCAAAACACTTCAGATGGCACAGACATTTCCCAATTGTTTCCTATTTGGGGGTAAAACTGATTGAAGAGATCCATTGCCATCCTCTTCCTGCAAAAACTGATGGGAAGTGACTAATTCAGTGTTGTTCTGTCTCTGTTCCAGATAACATCCATGTGACCCATATCTGGCACATCACAGTTATGTCTTTTACAGTTGTGAACATCTGAACAGAGCTGAGCATGGATATGTGTGGCCAAAGTGAGGAGAAAAAAAAGCCCCAAGAGTACCATAGCCCTTAGCTTATTATTATTAGAACATAATGAAAATGAGTCCTGAAAGCTCCACCAGAGAGATGGGGCTTCCAAAGAGAAGGTACTCTGATGCAGGGAACCCGGGGCTGACTCCAGCTGACCTGGACCCAGGCTGGGAAGCAGCAGGCTTATGTTTCCTCTGCAGCCTGTCTCCAACACATGGATGGCATCTCACCACTGCCAGAGAGGCAATTTGGCAGGCTACCCTCACCATGCATTCGTTATCATCTGCCACCTGCAGATCATCCCTCCCTTCGATTTACAACACTCTGGTGCTCACTAAAAGTTTTCCCAGTCCTGACTGATACAGCTGATACCAGGGGTTTGAGCTAAATTAGCTGTCTTTGCTCTATTCAGCCCTACCAGCTGTGGAGATGTAGTTGCTCCAACACCATTGGTAGGGATACCTTTTTTTTTTTAACCAATTGGGTTTGGATCATTAAGGAAAAATATGCTCTTACATGCTGCAGAATAAGGAAATTACAGGGTTTTGAGTAGTTAATGATCATTTATTCTATTTTTAATATCACAACTCATATCCCCCCCTCTCATATTCACAATAATTTTCCCTCCACCGAAACACAGTGTTCTTGAGGGTACTTATTCCATCTCCTGGCTTTATTAGAATTAACCTTTATAAGAAAAGCATGAGCCTTTCTTACAAAACTTTTTCAAAGGATGGTGATTTTGATCACCAAACTCCAGCTATCTCAAATTATTAACATGTACATTACAGGCTAAGTACTATTAAAAATTCTTCCTCCCCAAGTCCTCTCTAGCAGGCATTTTATTGTCAATAAAATGAGAGTAGTGGGGCCCATGCTTCAAAACTGCATAGTAAAAAGAATCAAAAAGAGAAAAATATCAAAACTAAGCTTAAAACCCATAAAAATCTCTTAGGAAATGAATGAGCATGTCAACTAAACTGTGCTAGAACAAAATTCTAGCAGTAAATATAGAAGCTATGTGACAGAGACGTCTCAGCTGCAAGGAAATAGCCTTGCTGGGTTGTTCCATCCTTTTATCATAGTGATCTTCAGGAGGGCCGGCAGCTCTGTAGTTCCTCCACTCGCACAGTGCTTTAAACTTATGCCCACCTCAAAGACCCTATGGGAAGGTTGGGCATCTTTTAAGATACTTTTATTTATTCCTTTACTTCACCCAGTTTCCAACTAGACTGGAAACTTTTTTTATGTAGTCAGTATCCTTTAGGTAGCTGTAACACATTGATACACAGATAAATATAAGTATTTTGCCTTTTACATAGTGAGATTTCCTAGGAGCTGCTTCATCACAGATAGGAAAGAAGGTAATATTGATTCTAGCACACCATCCTGCTCCACAGTTCCATCACAGTTCCCAAATCTATTTCTTCCACTCATCTCTCCACCAGTTCCTTACTTCTTACAGGATACTTTGTCTCCCCTGGTCAATATTATTGCTTTGCACTGGGGTAGAGCATGTCCCTAAAGCTTGACAGAACAATCTTTCTTTGGACAACCTTGAAGACAGACTTACCAAGCTTCCCACACTGTTAGGGACATTGCATATTTTAAATCATGAAGGCACAGCTACCACCCCTGGAAGAGGGGACAACACCAGACAGTATGAAACAGGCACTGAAATCTTAATTTCCTCTTACGGTCCGCTTTTACCTTAAGGTGAAGTCATAAAAGAAACAAACTTAGCTTGGGTCCAACAACTTCCCCCAATAGCAGATCAAAGGTTTATAAAGTTAGATTCATGGTTTTCCATAAGCAGCAAAATGACACATTCTAGGAGACAGTCTGTGGTAAAGACAAGCCTTTGGAAAGCCAGGAACTTCAAATCATAAGATGAGATTTTGTTCAGTGAGAACACTGTCATTGATCTCTGAGGGATGATTCCATTTCTAGGTCACCTGTGAGAAGCTGCTGGCGAACATCAGAAAAAAGTTTCCTCAAAGCACTTGTGGGTTCTCTTTATCCATTGGTTCCAAGGGAAAGGTCATGGCCATCTTCCTGACATGTTCTTATATCACACTTTGTACAATTGAGGCTTACCAGGCACATTTCAAATATCAACAAGCTGACAGAACTAGAATACTACTGTGTCTATAACAGAGACTCTAAATTATCTATAAACATTCATGGCACACTTCTGGTAATTAGTTTGAAAAAGTTACAACATTGCTGTGGATGTTCCAGGATGGGATGTAGATAGCCAGAACTGCCAGATGGATTATTTTCTGCAAGTTATTTGTTCAGCATACCAACACAGAAAATTCAGATAGAAAGTAACACAAAAGGACAGTGTTACAATTATTCTAAATCTCTGCGTAGTTTAGAAGAAATTACTTCCCTTTTGTAGCTCTAATGAGCCATCAGCATGCTTCTATAGCTGAATTATGGTAAAATTTACTTTTTACTTCTCTAGAAAATTCTATCAGACAGTTCTTTTCAGAACAAAGCAGAAAAAAGTTTCAGAACTTTAAGGCTTATTCAATCCTCAGAATTTTTTTAAGGGGTTAGAAAGAAAAATACATTATGTTCTTATTTTACATACAGCTTTATTTTAAAATCTGGCCTTTACCTACGAAGTAAATTAGATGGAAAAGAGGTTTTACATGCTGGAATAGCCCCATGATACATCCAAATCTACCAATGAAGATTACATTGAATTCATCAGTTCCCAAAATGAATAGAAATTTTTAATCCAGTGTAGTGCCTTGTACCCCCAGACAGCACTCCTGGAGCAAATTTTCCACTTCAAAGAGAGCAAAGTGATATTAGGGACCAGGACATATCACTCAGAGTCTCTGAAGCATCACAGGCTTAATATAAAGGAAACTCTTCCTACAAGGGAGGCAGATCAAAAGAATTTGGTCGTGTAAGTCATTCATTTATAGTCACATTTGGTCATTCTTATATTGAGCATACACAGAAGGTCCATACAGGAGAGTGAATTCCTGCCCTGCTGTTTGAGGGGTCCAGCAGCCATTGCACATCATCAGGAAGAGGATCTCCACCAGCCATGCTTCAGTCGTTCCAAAGGCAGGGTTGTGAGTTATGTCAATGGCCAGAGGGCAGTGGCACCCTCAGCTTCATCAGCTGCCCAAGGGCACTGCTAAACCAGGTATAGAAACACAACACCAATATTTAGTCGTTATAGCAATCACATTGTGAACATTGGTCCTGTGTGAAATAACTTTGAGATTTTATAGGCTTTGTCCAGCCTGCAATATCTGAAATTATGTTGATATACAAATTCAGGCCAATCACCAGTTTCCAGGAGTGTAGCAAGGCAGGTTGGTGGCATTCAAGACACCAAATATTTGCAAAAAATATAATGCCAAGTCATGACTGATTTTAAGCAGCAATTGCCATTATTTTTCCCCCCTTGGTGTGCCACAATACATTTTTAAGAGCTTCAAAAAAAAAAAATGAAGTTTTTTTTAAAAAGCCTAGTGTAAACTTAAAGCAATGTACAGTGAATTAGATGATATACTCTGGGATGACAGTAAAAGATTACATCACTGACTCTTTTTGGTGTGGTTTAAATCTACTATTTTATAGGGAACCAACAGCAAATTAATCTCCTGCCTTGATTTATCCTTAGATAAACAGATATAATTACCTTATTTGTGCTGAACAGATCCCTAGTTACTAATTTTAGAGGGAATTCCACCATAATAGAACTGAATCCCGGACTGCTACCACTGGAAGCCCATGTAACCCAGCTCTGATGCTGACCCTTACAGCAGCAAGAACTGCACTCAGCCCTTTAGGATTCAATTCCTCTTCCTACATTAATTTGATAGGTATCTAAACTAAATAATTTACCCAGATTCTTTCAATAATCTATGGAAATAGAAAACACAACCTAAGAGAAATTTGTTCCAAGTCTCTCTGGAGGTGTCACTTGGTCGCTATTGAATACAGAGGGAGCTTGGGCTCTACGTCCAAATAAAGTAGACCCCAGCAGTGGAAGTTTCTTTATATTTCATTAGTAGTGAAATTATTTTAAAACTAATTTTATCTTCCAGTATGAAAGTAGTTTGCTTAGGATACACAATGTGTATAAGAATGATTTAATTCATATGACTGTTAGGGGGTATATTAACAATAAATATCCAAAGAGGGGAAAAAACTTCCCAACTCTAAAAAAAGTAAAGTGTTATTATACTCTGAAAATCATCTCTGTTTCATGCCTCTGAAGGCTGACATTAGATTGCTTCCCCACAGTTTTCCTATTTGCATGCTGCTAATGAGAAATTGCAAGCCATTTCTTTTGCTGGGCTTCTAATGAACCTGATTTGTTTCAGTCTGCAGCCTCTATACAATTTTATCCCAAACACTGAATGTCAAGTGCCACTCCCATCCCTCACCTGTGTTCCTGAAAACCTAGTCAACTCATCCTCTGGGAGAAAAGAAAATGCAAACAACCAAAATTACAAATACTTCATTGTCTTATTACAATATGCTTATTTACATAAACGTCCTCTATTCATCTTATTGGATCAGCCCGACAAAAACAGAATTTGCATTTAAATAGTATGACTATAATTGATATCAAGTACCTGCACTTATTTTCATACTCTTATATCCACGTATAAGAGGCAGGGAAAAGCTTTTTCTATCAGAGAACAAAAGAATAGGATGAGACAATAAGCAGAGCAATTTCTCAAATTTTATTTTTTAAATTCTCCATGGACCCTGCACTTTTCCCCTCTATAAAGTGTGATAGTTGAAGCAGCAGCAGAGAAAAATCAGACTTGATCTAATCAAGGAGAAATTGAATCAGCTTGGATGATGTAACAAAAAAGAGTCACTTGTAGATAGCATCTCTGAGTAGAAACATCCCAGGCAAAAGGAGCAAATGGAGAACACTGACCATTGCTTTTGTTTGTGGGGATTGCATTTCTTTTTCTAATCAGGACAACTATCAAATCATAGACTGTGAAGCAGAAGCACAGGTCCAAAGTAAAAAGGTTTTGTTATCAGACTGAAAGGAAAAGATGTCACTTGAGAACTCAAAAAGAATTCTGCAGAAAGTCCCTGGAAACTCTTTCAGTCCCACTCTACTACCGGAAGGGAACTGGATTGCCCCTGAGAGACAAGGGGGGAGAAGTGGTGGCCCTGTTCTCCACTGGGGACAGTGGCCATGGAGTGAGAAGTGGAACAGGTAAAGACTAAACTCCACCAGCTCCAAGAGTGGGACAGGGTCACAGAGCAGATTAATGCCTTCAGGCAGTAATGCCCCCTCTGAACGGCAGCTGGCTGGAGACGGGCAGCCAACTACCTGAAACCATCCCAGAGACAGACATAGCAATTAGAAACAGCTTTGTCATCTCAAAAGGAAGCCCAAAACCAGAATGAATTATTGAAAGCTTCATTTCCTGAGGTTCTGGAATACAACACGGTCATTGCTTGGATGAAGTACAGTAATTGTGGAATAGTGATTATGGTTTTATTTGGTGTTGTTGTTGACACTCTCTGGTTCTTTTCTCCACTGCATTTCTCCTCCATAAAGCCACAGAAGTGTGTCCTTGCCACATGCCAAAGCTCCTAAATGAAACATTTAAATGAGATGATGATTTGTTAAATCCAAGAAAGTGAAAAAAATTGCAGCAACATTCAGAGGATAAAAGCTCAAAGCAGAGCTGTATGAACACAGCTGAATTGCTCCAGCTAAAGCAGTGTTGTCAAGGCACGGACCCGAAAGCAACAAAAGCTCACACAGGACATCCCCCTTTAGACAAGAAGATGGCAACTCATTTCCCCTATATGGGATTACCCAGTTACGGGCTGCGAGGGTTCCACAAGAAAGGGAAGGGTTACTTACTCCTAACTGCTCCAATTGTGACTCCAAGCCACAATAGATTTTAAACATTTCCAAGTCTTTGGGGTGGAAAGGCAACCTCAGAGTAGACAGTTCACAGAGGCTGACACAGACAGACTGATGTTTACGGCCTTTCCAAAACCCTCCTTTGTGTCAGCCTCAGTGGCACATTAGCACAGGTTTGTTGAGCTGAGCTGGCATGATCTGTTTGTTCAAATACTTTGTGGCTTGAAGACAGAAAGAGTCTCCATGACATTTAAATAGATCCAGCTCACCCTTTGCAATATCAGCAGGATGTGTTTGGTGTTTGATTTCTTCCCTTTTTTATCCCAATAATTAACAGAAAGAACATTTTTGGAAAAGAAAGGAAGAAAAAATTCGCAGCTAAACCCCAGACAGAAAAAATTGTTTCCAAATATCCTCCAAAGCTAACATTTATATTTTTGCAAGGCATTTTTAATCAAAAATCAAATTCAGGCAAATAAAATACTTGTAAGGCTTAGCCCTCAAATTAACATCTTTCAGCCACTTTGTCAAGCCCAACAGCACCCTTTTCCCCCAGCACACTAGGAGCACTTGTCTAAAGCACTGCAAGTTGTATCAGTGTCTCCCAAAAACCTCAGGTATCCTCAAAATTCACCTGACCATGATCAAAGACATATAAATAACAATTTGTTAACCTGATTTTTCAATTCAATGAGGACCTAATTAGCATCAAAAGCGAAGAGATCTGTAACCAATAGGAAAACAAATACTAAAAACTACGTAACTTAGAACCAGTGAACATTGAACCAATGTATCCCTATGGGTTTTTACTGTGTAAAGTTTGGGGAAAGTCAGGTAAAATTCATGTGTCATGGAATGATTTTCTCTGCACTTGTTTCTCTAACACTAAAAATGTTGTTGGACAGTTTTTGTTTTTCCTCAATTTCAGTGACAAAGTCACTTAAATTGATGCAAATTCTACCAGGGTCAAAATGGCATTTTCCATTGCCAAACCTAAGTCAGGCCAATGACCTACTAAAAGTTATGCCAAAAAAAA
>VYZT01021925.1:266-65129 GCA_013400735.1 Pomatostomus ruficeps
CACTATGAAGTCCTGAGACCTGCAATTCCAGAAGATAAGCATTAAGATAATGCTTATCTTCTGGAATTGCAGGTCTGTACAGGGAACTGATGTATGTTCAGGGAACTGATCTTGCACTGGGTCTCAATTGATACAGCTTAACATGTCTGTTTCCACTTTTAAGTGTACCTGCAAATCACTAGTTAACTTGTTTTTCCACCAAGCTTCCCACCTAATTTTCACTAAAATGCTGCAAACGTGTAATAGGGAAAACCCCCATGATATAGGATCATCACAAAGGACACAAAAGGCAGGCAGAGTACAGAGAAATACTGAGGAGTGAAAGCCAACATTAAACACCTGCCTTGTGCCTTCTGTTACAGGACTGTGTAGGTACATACATGTTCAGGTGACTTCGGGGATGAAACCTGGGCTGGGGGTGTAGGACTGCTGTTTTCAAAATTGCATGTGTTGCTTTTCCCTTGTGTAACTGTTGGCAGCTGAAGCAGGGGTGTTGGGGAAGGAGGGAAATTTGCATCACTGCCATCACAAGCAAGACTTTTGACAACAGTAGCCTTGAGTGGGCACAGATACCATTTGCAGATGTCTTTAGGTATCTACTCCATTCTCACTTTTGTGCCAAAATATGCACCAGCAAGTCTAATATCAGGTAAAGCACCTTTTTTGCTCTTTGTTGTTTAAAAATAATATATTTGTGAAACAAATCGATAATACATAACACTGGAAAGGGGTGCTTCTTCCCTAAAGTACACATGTAAAATAAAAAAAAAAAAGAAACAACATTTGTGAGTTTATCTGGCTTTTAATCAAGTCTGAAAATGATAACTATGTTATACAGTTGCCAGTTGTCGGTCCTTTTTAATTTTAAATAGATCTGCATTTTAACTTTATTTATTTGCCAATTTTTTATATACTTTAAAGTTACACTTAAAACTCAAGCTAACTTTTTATTTTCCTAGGCTGTTATATAACAGATTTCCAGTATTCTTGTAAACTGCAGATCTTTTTTGAATAATCCTTTGTCTTCTCCCTTGGACCAGTTACCACTAATGTGTCTGCAGTCCCCTTTTTACTGTACTCTTCCAATAAATGTAAAATATTTGTATCAAGCTGTCTCATTTTATTTGGTATTTACAAGTTGTGTTTCTTCATTTGCTTCTGTAATCAAGTGGAAGATCAACTCTAGTAACATTGCTTTTGGGAATAGACACAGTTCAAAATACTCTATTTCACATGGGGGAGGAAACCCAATTCTATTTGATTTTTTTTGGCAGTTTCTGAAGATAATACCTGTATGATCCTCACTCACAGTTTTGCATTACTTTTGTTTACCTTTTGCATACAAGGAGATACTGAAGCAAGGAGTAACCTAGAAGACAGAAGGGAAAGGAGATGTTGAAACGGGCGGAGAACTTTGTTATGAGAACATTATTGTGCCTTAAAAAACACGAACTAATGTTTTGAGATCTTATGGGTAAGATAAAGTATGAATACCCCTATTTGAAGAAATTCTTCCACTACCTAATGCTAGATGCACCTTGTTTGAAGACTCAAAACCAGGTAGAAAGACAGAGGTTTGGGTATCTGCACCTTCCATGGTGGTGTTACGCACTCTGCACACTGGCACAGCGCTGTGGTTTGCAAGACTTAGTGCCTGACTGAAGAAGGAGTTTATAGCAAAGAAGGAAATTTACAGCTCTGGTTCCTAAGTGGGACTGAAGTACCTGGGGTTTGTGTTGATTTTTTTCTAATGGAATACAGTTATTCCCTTTTACAAACTCTTTGAGGTGTTTTTCCCCACCATCTCCCAATAGTCATGAAAGGATGAGGTGCAAGTCCAGAGCTTGTCCTCTGAATTTCCCTGGTGTGTGCTGGAACAGAAGACAGCACAGCGTGGGATTGCACACAGGTCTGGTACAATTCTGCTGAGACTAATTTATTAGCAGGGTAATTTTAGAAAAGGTTACTGCCGCTAAATCTGTTCTGCTCGGTGATGCCTGGCCTCCAAATAATAGAAACATGTTGTTTGAAAACCTGTGACTGCCAAACACTGAGCAGCACAGGGGCATCAGATTTCCTCATTTGAAATGTCGCAGCAGTGAAATAGGAATGAGGCTAAAGAAAGGAGCCTTGAAGGCGATCAGGGCCTTTGTACAGTCCTACATTTTCTACAGTTTAGAAGTACAGTTAAAAGACTTGCTGTTGAAAAGATTTACTTGATTAAGACTTCTCACAAGATCCCAAAGGACACTGGTGCACAAGGACCACTTCAAATGGCAGATCACAGCATTTCCATATTCTTGAGATGCCCAATTTAGCCATGGAGGCACATCTTACCCTAATAAACTTCATGGCCTGCAGTAACAAAATACTCCAAGGTGGATACTCCCCAATTCCCAGGTGACCGTAACACCTCATTTCATATTTCAGCTCGAGTCCTTCACTTGTGACTTTTTCTGCCTTGCTGACTTGTGAGACCTAACCTTGCACAGCTGGAAAAACTCCACACAGAAAACATTTGGGCACAGAAGTTTTGATCCTTGATAGCAATACTGGTTTGGGTTTGTTTTTGTAGACAGCCAGCATTTGCATGTCAAAGCTGGATCAGTTCTTTTTCTCTGCAAATGGCAGACAGGCCTACCCCCTTTGGATCCAAATATTGTGCATGCAAAGATGTTTTGATACTTGGGTACAAATCCCCTCTTGATGTTTGGCAGAAATACTATTTTTGTTAAATGAGGAAGAGAATAATCTTGCTCAGAGACACAGAAGAGCCTCACATCTGAGGACTCCAAGCAGAAGAATGTGCCTGCCTGCAGCCCTGGTGATTTAGGAAATTTGTGGAAAAGCAGGGAGGGGGAGAGTTGTTTTGGGGAGTGAGTGTTTTTCAGCATACTCAATTCAGAGCAACACTGGGTCTGCTGAGTTCCATAAATGTTCTCCTATGTCCCTATGTTTCCACCAACTCCACACTGGAAGCTTAACTTGGCCAAGGACCATAGAGGGATCAAAAGCCAAGTATTCCCATATTCAAGATTTTTGGTAGATCTACCCCCTAAAACCAAATAGGTCTGAGGAAATCTGCAATAAGTGCATGTGCTCAGTGTGGAGCACAAGGGCCATTAAAGATCACTGAGTGTGAACTTTCACCAGTGCCAGAATTTTCTGATAAGCTTCTGATATGAAAACAGTTTGAAGTATTGTCTCCATCACACTCCAGCTACTGTTCAATCCTCCTTGAACTCATGTTCCAGCCATACAAAAATGCAAAAGTACAGTAACATCATTGATATGGTCTGGATTACAGGTGTGCATTTTACTCCTCAAAGGACATGATACAGATAACCACAGAAAAGATGCAGGCCACTGACACATGCACACACCACTAACACTGCACAGAGCTCTTCTTTGATGAAATTTCATCAGTATTCATCTCCTCCTCCATCACCCTCCGTTCCTTGCAGGTCTGCTACACTAAAAGCAGTGCTGCTAAACAGTGTGCAGAAATGCATCAGGACTAAAGAAATAGCTCTGTGTTGAGAATACAGAATAATGAGACACTGTGCTTTATTTTTCTAATAACTAAGCTCCCATAGCTTTCAATGACCTAATCTGCTGCAAAAAGAAGTCAGGGAAGAGTAAAATCAAGCTACCAGCTAGCTTAGAATCTTCAAAAGAATCCTCAAAGGAACAGGCTGGCATTTGACCATGCTGTAATGGAAAGAAGCATGCATCTTCAAGAGACGTTTTCAACTCATGATGGATTAGTTCTCTGACAGCTGAAAGAAAAATGAGATTGCATTAGCAACACCTGGAGTATATTGAAATATTTTTCTACTTTCTATCTTAAAAGCTTGCACTGCCAAGTGCAATTCACTAAAGAGAAGGTACAGAGAAGGGTTAGTAGGATAATCCAGTTGCTAAAACTTAGTCCATGCAGTCAGTAGCTATGAAAGCCCATCCTGTTAACATTAAGACATTGAAGTCACAGCCCCTGTAAAGTCAGACAAACACATACTAAGCCCTTACCCCCAAGGGTCCTAAAGACCTTCATTCAACTAAACTTACAGCACTGTGCATTCAACAATCCTTTCCACCACTCTACTGCCCCGAGTCTGAAATGAAAAGAATGCAGTGACCTAGAGTTAGCTAAATATAATTAGAGAACCCTCAAATATGATGAAGCTAGACAGCTCTGTGCACTCAGAGTTATGGGCCCAGAAAGTCTGGGCGTGAATGGGGGTCATTTTTGTGCTATGCATCTGATTTACAGAGAGATACCTTGACTTTCTGTCTTTCCCCAGACTTCGGGTGGACCAGGCCCACGGGGTTTGTCAAGCTCTGTCAGGCTTCGGATGCTTCTTTTGTTTTTCCATACAGCAAGAATATTTAAGCGGGAAAACTATGAGAAAAAACCTCCCAAGTCCTTGTGCACCCCAGCCTGATTGCTGCTGGGGTGGTATGAGAGGCAGGAAAGCCCTTGGCTCAGTACAAACCCTGTTGAGCAATAACAAAAACATCCTTGTGTTGTCAACACTGTTTTCAACACAAATGCAAAACACAGCTACTGTGAAGAAAATTATCCCAGACAAAACCAGCACAAAAGAACACACAGAAATTTTAGGTATGAGAGAGTGCTCGTGCATCTCCTTACGGTGCAGCTCACAGCAGCAGCCACACTCCCACACTCTGACCCTGCAAGTCTGAAACTGTCCCTTGTGAAAGAGCTGCAGATGTGCTGGTTGAAAGAAGCAGGTGGTCAGGAGTGTTTGTCGGGCAGGGATGGAGTGATAAAATAAAATAGACAGGGTAAGCACCCTGTAGGTGTTTACATCAGTCACTGGAGTACCTCCTCCAGCCCCATGAAGCCTGTATTTTCACAACATGGAGGAGCAGGGAGAAAAGCCCTTGCCCTGCAGTTGTGACCTTGGCTTTTAGGGCTGCAGGGGAAGGCCTTCAGAAAAAGTAGATTTCCTCCCTGCAGACATAGTTCCAGCTCTGGCTACTGAATTGGGGAAATATCCATTTTGGGGCTCATAGATGTGTTTCATCCAGAAATGTGTGAGAGACACTTGGCTAAGCATGGGGTCGCACCAGATCTTCCCCGCAAAGGACTCAGTCTGCCCCCTCAAAACCAGTGTCTGAGCCAATAGCTGTCTTGGACCTCGGCAGCTCCAGCACCGTGCATCCTTCCACAGGCCTGCGCCTTTCTCCTCTGAGCTGAAAATGTCACCTAAAGCCATTCCTGAAAGCCAGAGACTATAGATGACTTTGAAAAGCATAAACAACATATGCCACAGTCTGTCACTCAGGGATTATTAGGTTTATAGCTATAAATGCTCTAATTAAAAAAATCACTGTGAAATGCAAGGTTTAAGTGAATTTAAAACTAGGTAATGGGAAAACCCATGCAGCCTTTTAATTTTTCTGTAGTTTCTTCATGATCCACCTGTAAGCACTATCTGCTTTACATTCAGATGTTAACCTACACTGGTATAGGAGACTTTTTATTGAGGGGAGGGTGAATAGTTCACTAAGGATAAGTTTCAGGAAAAAAATTGTGCCAGACAATTGCAGAAAAGTCAAAGCTCAGATGGTTTTATGCCCAGCTATTTGATACATAGAGTGAATGCTAGATCTTTTCATATGGTGTTATCATCACCAAAGCTCCTTCCTCTGTTTTACTCTTCACAGAGGTGATGGTGAAGTCAGATGGTGAAGCAACAGAATTGAAGAGTCAATATGCTATTATTTCAACCAAGCACCTGATTATTATGGGGGGAAAAAATTGAAAGCAGATAAATTCTTACCTTCTTTTACAATAAAAGTTGCCTTCAATTTCCAAGACATCTTGGGGTGTTCCTTGCTGTGAGGTTAAGGGCAGCTTATACACCAGAAACACATTCTCCTGAAACTTTTTGAGGCAAGCAAAATCTGACAAACATCAAAAATCAGAACATAGCCTATCCTTCTTTTATTCCTTGTTATTATAATATTCTTCAGCCACAGAGATATCAAAGACTTTGGTGGCAATGGATGCAATTTAGCTGCTCCCTAGAGATGGCTTTAGAGAATGCATAATCAATTTTATAAATGAGCAGCTGGCCTGCACAGCAAGGTGCACTCTGCATTTCACCCAAATGAATAATGAATTGCATATACTCTGCATTAAGAAGATTGGCTTTCCTCTTAGAAGCTGATATGACCAAGTCTTGTTTATTTCACTTGTTGAAAGACAAACTAATGGGGGCTTAGTGCACCCAATGTTTTTGTGCGGTGGCCATGGCCAGCACCATCAGAGGCAGCACTTGCTGGGAGGAGGCTCCCAGACACGGGCCATGGTCAGACACCCAGGTCAGCAGCTCGAGAATGTCACTGCCCAGACGCCATGGGTCCTTCACTAGAGACAGCCATCACTAAGCCTGAGGCTCCAGCCTTGGACACTATCTCTTGCTGGCCCAACAAATTGATAATCTTAGCTAAATGGCATTTATTTTTATAGTGAACAAAAATATTTCACTGCAGAAGCAGAAAAACAATTTCCAATGCCACGTTTACTTCTCTCAAACTTAGTGATCTCTGTGATCCAGGACAAAAGTTTTCTCAGGCCCAAGGGCATTTTGTTGACTTTCCACTGGCCTTTAAGTCTATAATGTGATTTCTCGGGTCTCTGTGTGGAAATGATTTGTGACTCTCATATTCCCATTGAGAATAACCCATCCATTATATAGCCTCCAGCAAAAGCTGCACTGTGACAGGTCCTTTGAGGTCAGACAGGCTACTGTAATGCTTCAAGTGGGCAGGCACGACAGGCCTGCTGCTCCTCACAAGGCACAGAAAGCAAGCAGGAGGGAAAGCAACAGAACATGGAAAGTAAGAAACAGAGCACCCACCATCTTTACGGGGGTACATTTATACTTAGATGTACAGTTTTTTCCTGACAAGTCAGTCTCTGAATAAATCTGACTTCAGCTGCCCTGCTCCAGCCCCTATGAAATGTCCTTTCAACACCAAGCCTTTCCTGAGATTCCTAGGTGTGCCTGATGAGATTTCACTGGCATTTATATTTTGATTTCTGACTACCAGATGTACTTGTAAGACAGCAAGAAGGGAACGAGGCTGTTGTCACTGCTAAGAGCTGGCTCCAGGACGTCTGTGGGTTGTTTTTTTCCTGATCATGTTGGTGTGTTTTAAGAGAGAGTTGTGACAAGAGGGATGGAGGCTGTGCAGTCTATATTCAGCAACAACATAAGCCAGGAGAAAAAGTATACCTGTGGGAGCACATGGAAATAGTGCCAGGCTTCATGTTCTGTGTGTGCTGCAGGGATTCAGCACACAGCACCAGGCCCTGTGATATCCCTGTGGGCCTGCTCTGGCCCCGCACTTCTTAATGACTTGAGCAAAACACCAATAATTCTCTCTGCACCGGTTTTAGCACACAATTACCCTCTTGAATACTTCAAGCTTCCAATGCTAGAGACATGCAAAATTAAATGCAGCATCCAACAGTCCCATTGTATCACTGCTCATATGGTGGCTTCCCTTTTTTCACTACATGGGATACAATAAACTCAGTCAAGACCTGAAGCATCACATCTTTATAGAAACCAGAGAAAACCATGCAGACACCTTGGTATCTGTTTCCAGCACTAAGGTCATAGATGGAAAGACTGTATGGAATAACACACCACTATGTGGTCTCCCAACATTTGAGCAACCATCCAGGAGTGTGATTAAGGCTCCTGACTGTTGCCAAAAGCTGGCAAGGCTCTGTTGGGAAACAGAGCTTTATGCTACTGACAGACCAACAGCTGCAGTCCCAAGCAAGCACAGCAGCTGTTCTAGTGGCAGTTCCCAAACTGGCAATGACTTTTGCCGCGATGTTGCCCTCCAGCTGGCAGCCATCCCAGATGGCCAGACCAGGCAGGGATAAAAAGGCCTTCTTTTTAGCTCTGAGCATCCCTTCTCTTCCTCTTGCTGTTCTAGGTGTGAAGAGAAGGAGCAGGGATCCAAACACAGGAGTTGGCAGCTGCCCCTCTCAGAAGGCACCAGAGCTCAGTTCTGCACATCCGAGGCAATTCTTGGATCTTGTTTGCCTCACTGTACTGAGAGCAGCCAGGTCGCTCCTTCACTCGTGCGTTCTGCTTCTTGAGTATTCAAGTGTGCTTTTCTTCTCTTCTCAGATCAACCACCAATTTTTTCACATCAAGAATTCACAAAAATGTCAAGAAGTACTTTCTTTCTAAATTTCTAAACACATTCATTACGTGACTACTAAGTAATTAGTCTTAAAATACATTTTTAAAGGGAGCTGTAGACAAGAAACAATCTGTTGCTAAACCTTGAAAATTTTTCTTCATGTGGGAAGCTTGCTTTGCCTCAAAAATACTACCACAGCCTCACTAGGAATAAGCCTGCTCTTTCTGTGTTTTCTGCTGAGCTTCTGGAGAAATGCTCCATAACCCAGGACTCAGGAGGGCATTATGGTATTTAGGTGGCACTGACACTCCACATCCAGCAAGCAGAGTTATCTGCACCCTCCCTTTTGACAGCAAGGTTGTTTTCCCAAAGGAGACCAATTTGTGTGACAGAAAACACATTTCCAGGTCTTCTTCTTTTGTTGTTGTTTTTGAGAATAGACAGCACAGTGCAGCATGCCAAGTGGAAAAATGACAGGAGGCTGACATGTTGTGTGCCATTTGGATCAGGTCATGTCACAGAGACTCGGCTGTGTGTGCCAGAGGGAATGGCTCTCCAGAAAATCTAGGACTTCATGAGCCAGAGAGAGGAGATCAAGTCCTCAGAAGAAAGGACAAAAGTATTCAATGCAGGGACAATCTACTCCTTCTGAACAATATATTTCTCTGTGTGGTTCTTACTCCTCTCTGTAGCAAGAATTCTGGATAGATGGCACTACTCCTTAATTTTTGTTGAGGGAGGAAACCAGTGGAAGCTAATACGAAGCATTATGCAGGACCTGAAAAGGAACACCAGTCTTATATTCTCAGTAAAATCTTAAAAAGCTGCTCTTTCATCATTCTCTCTGACAGCCATTGATGTCATGAACAAAAGACTTTGTAGTCACTAGATTCTTCTCTGATTATGTAAATGTTATTACTCATACCAAAAAAAAAAGCTAAAAAGATGTTAAATTTTCAGATATTTGAGATATTTAGGGCTTTTAGTTGTTTTGAACAAGAATTCTTTACATGCCTATGGCTGTTTATTTGCCCATCAATGCAAATTCTGAGGAGCAAAAAGAGCCACCAACCTCCTAAGGTTCGGATAGTTTTAAAATACAATTTTATTTGTATAAGTAAGTGAAGCAGGCTATAGCCAGGCAGCTTGGGCAGAAATACAGCTATAAAGAAAAAGGGCTGATAGGGTAAGTAGTCTACAGTGCATGAGCAAGCTGAGTGCCACAGGAGCACAGGACTGTGAGCCATGGGAAAAGAGCTGCTTCACAAATCCAGTTTTCACGTGCACAGCTGGTCTGCGTTGCAGGGAGGGCAGGGCAGAGGGCTGGAAAACCCACCCGTGGCACCTTGCCTTCCAGGGCAGCAGACACATTTTGCACAATTGCATTAAGAAGCTCATAATTAAGCACCCTATCAAACTTCCTCATTACCCTGCCTGCACATGCAGGAGGTCAGCTGTGCTCTACTGCGTTTGACGGGGGTGTGTCCACCAGTGTCTGAGGATTTAGATGGCTCTTTAGGAAATGTTTGTGGTAAAATCTAGTGGACAATGTTCCAGCAACACAAGAAAATACGAGTATTGCACTAAGGACCCGCATCCCACCTCTTCAAGGTGGCATCTTGATGCTTGTGCTAATATTTTAGGTCTTTTCCTCAGAGGTCCGCCTGTATCCACCACCAAACCTTTTCCTCCTTAATCAGCAGGAGTTCTGTGCTGCAAGGAGTACTTAATCTTCTGTTAGAAGTTTCTGGTAGAATATTGTGCACGTGCTTTGTTGTTGTGTTTGGGTTTTTGGTTTTTACTTTTTTTTTTTCAGTAGGTAGTTACCAATTTATATGATTATGAGAGGAAATAGAATAGCAAAATGAAAGTGAAACCCTGTATTGAGTCATAATCTTTACTAATAGGGTTTTTTATTTCTTTACCTAATAAAAATGAAATGTTTTTTCAGTAAGAAATAGGACTAACTTTCAATAAGTCAGCATGTATTACTTATGCATTAGCAGAGATTATTCAACAATTCAGTGCAATCCTCCCAGCCGGTCTTCAAACAGAGGGCGAATAAAGGCAATGTGGTTTTTGCTAGATGAAAAACACATCAGCAGAGCTCTTGTTAGAGCTACGATCACAAAAGGCACACTTGACAAACTGCATCCTAACGGAGCTGCCCAAGGGATTTACAGCTGGTTTCTGTGCAAACATTATTCAATCAGGCATTATTCTTCTGTGGGCATCCTGTAGGCAAGCACAGCCAGGGGGAGAGGAGGCCAGGGTGTTACAGCTGTTACCTTTCCTTCCCCTCCCATAACTATTACTTTGCCCCTTGTCACTGCAAGCACACTGAATTTCCTTGCTATTGATTACACAGTAGGCAATGTATCGAAGGCATTTCATTGCCGGGTGAGAGCCCTCTCAGGGCTGCAGCAGGAAAGGAGGCAATTAAGTGTCCTGAGAGTAGATGGGGGTGGGGTTACCAGCACCAGAGCACAGCCCCCCAGAGATCACTCCTGCTCAAAGCCTGCAACAGAACAAGTCTGGAAGCACCCATGCAACACTGCAGTGATGTCCCACCTGCTTCCAGAAATCCTCCCCCTCTCAACTGACTCCCTGCTTGTCATAGTGTCATACAAAATACATGAAAGTTCAGTAGAAAACATTGCTCAGACCTCCAAGTGCAACAATTTCTGTCTACTTTTCTTTTCCAAAACACAGGCACTGTTTCTCACAGAAGGAAATTTCAGTTCAATCTCTCAATTTGTTTATTTTACATGTATTTTTCTCCTGAAACTTCTCTTTTGGTCTCTGCTACAGTGCTTGAGCCATGTGACAGCTGATTATTTCTCTTTGAGAGAAATCCATTCACACAAAGCGTGGCTGTCATCTTACTACATACCCAGTTTTAAAAAAGGCATAGAGCAAATTATTAATAGAGGTGAGCAGGAGGAGGCAGAGCTTCTCTAATACCCTCCTGTCCAAATGCTAACATTTTAAGTCAAGCTCAGATGACAGGACTATGCTTCAGTGCTGCAGAGCATGGATGGGAAAAATAGAGTGTGCAACAATACAGATTGAGAAAAATTAGAAAATGTTATCTTCCATGTAAATTTGTGTGTTTTGCCTTAATTAAACCAGGCAATGAACGGAGCTGTTAGCGTCACTGTCCAGCCAAATGTTGATGCCACTGGGCAAGCAGCACACACAAGACAGGGCTGTCCGGGGAAGGAGTCTCAGCCCTCCACTATTCAGCCCCCCTGTGTGTGGGCTGCCCAGGACCTGTGGAGGAGAGGCCAGCCCTCAGGGCAGGTGGGTGCAGTGGGCAGCCAGGTCTGGCCATCAGGGCCACCCTGGCTCAGAGCAGGGAGGTGGCAGCTGCTCTCCAGATGGTCCTGTGGCTTTGTCCATCACCCTTCATCGCACACCCCTCACTCATGCGTAAAACGGAGGGCATGGATTTTACAGAAATCCAATGTCAGCTGCAGTAAAATGGGGCTTCAAAGAACAGCAAAACACTTGCAGAAAAGCAAACTTAACCAGGAAGAAGTTTTGCAGCGAGTGTCCTATGTGTCTTTTCTTTTTCTAATTTCTTGTTCGTGAAGATCAAAGTTAAGCACTTCATTTTTCTTTCTTAGTAAGCTTTGCTTCAGAGATGTATAAAAAAGAGTCAGAAGGAGAGGAGGGAAGGTGTGATTCTGTTATCACTTCTATGACACCATTAAACCCACATGGAGTAGTTAAAATATGGATTAGTACCCTCTCTGTAAACAGCATTTATCCTCTGATGCTGCAAGCTAAAGACACAACTCTTCCACAAAAGATGCTGTTAAGGTTTAATTGCTCCTGAATTTAGGGAAATTTGTATCACCTTCAAATGTAGTAGCATCCAGGAATTAAGGAGGTTTTGGATGGGGCCTCCAGTCACCCAAATGGCTGTCACCAAAATGGCTCAGGGAAAGCAGCGGCCTTAGCAGGGATCCCAGCCAGGCTGCCTCAGTCAGTGCTTCTCACTGCTGCTGGTGCTGATGAAGCTGCTGAGGTCAAGAGGGTCATGGAAGGCTCATTTACACCACAAATCTGCTTTGTATCAGGCAGAGCATTCAAACACAGTGTATCTGGTAAGTGAGTGGTCTTCCATCCCCAGGTTCCTCTGACTGCCCTTTGCTGTAACTGGAATTGGCCTGGCTGTTGATGGAAAGTTATTTCAAGGCTTCTGTAGCCTTCAGGCTCAGGTTTCAAGACTGGAAGGAACATTACAGGTTTCTCTTAGGTCTCAGTCAAGCCGTGGCTCTGATTTGTCAAGGACCTTTCAAAGCCATTGATTTGTCATTACCCTTGTAACTCCCCACAGGACACCTCAGTATCCCTTGCACCTACCAATTACCACAAAGCATTTTCCTTGCAAACAGGAAACCCCTTCCTTCCCACCGCCATGTGCCCTTAGACATGTACCCACAAGGCACAGAAGTTTGGGGTTTTTTTAAGAGCTATGAATACCATCAGCTAGCTGTGGTAGCTGTCGCTTGTTTCAGCACCATTTAAAAGCTCTCAGATGCCCCATAACCAAATTAAAAAATCAAATCTACTCTTCTGAGACTAAAAAGAATCCACTGTAAAAACACTGTTAAAATACAAGACAGCACCCAAACCACAGTAAGTATGGTCTCTCTTTCCTCCCCACTCTGACACTTCTGCTACCATGGACAAGGTATTAAAATTCTTTTTCAGTATTTGTTCAAGCACTTCTTATAGTGTTTAGTCATTCATTATGAAAATTGTCATGTCCTTATGTTCATGGTTTCCCGTCCTGCACAATTAGGACACATCCATCAACAACATCGTAAAACATACACCTGCACTATAATCAAGTCCAAAATAAACTCCAACAATTCCCTCCAACAAAATATTATGTGCACAGTTTGGAAATTTTAAAAGGACACATAAGTCTTAAAACCTTTGCACTGGAAGAAAAAAAAAGAAAAAAAAAATCCGACTTTCAGCACCCACATGCATGAAACATCAGTTTGAGTCATAAACTGCTCAAAATCTGTCTTAAAAAATAAATGCTGTTAAACACCTCACTATTCATCTTGGACATGTGTTTTTTAACCTTCTGTGCAGATTAGAAGGTGCTTCCTACCTATGCCCCAATTTATCCTCTCATTTTTTTGTGCTGGTATTATCTTCCATGTCATAAAGTCCCTTTCCTCCAACCCTGGCCAGTTTCCCTTTAGGGTTTGATCCAGCATCATTAAACCACCAATCAAGAACAGCAGAGAACAGTAGTTAAAAAGGAGTTTAAAGCAGTTTAACAGGAGTTGAAGCTCCCACATGGGTAATACATTTCTGTAGTATACATATTGTGCAGGCTGTGGGAATAAATGGCTCCAGGTATCTTGAACATCTGCTCCCTGAAAGCTGTGCCAAGTCCGTGGAGTGATGGAAAGGACAGAGAGCAGACCCTTCCCCACTGTGTTTCACAGGGACCCCGATGTGTCCCCTCCTAAGAGCCCAGCTGAGCATCCAACCATTCCCCTTTCCACAGGCTAAGTGGGCACAGAAGAGCAAGCTTAGCAACTCCTGCTTAGTTCTTTCGTGTTTCATCAACTAATGGTTTTCCTTTTACATTATATAATTTTTCTGAAAAAAGTATTGTTTTATATTACTGAAGATACCTTATGTAACAACAGATTAAAACAGATCTTAGATATTAAAGGCCTCATCAGACACTTTAAAATGGGAGTTTTTGAAGGTTCAGGGCAAGACACCTGTTACTTTCCAGGGGTAAATATTGTCCAGTGAAAAGACTGGAGCAATAAAGAGAGAAAAAGTGGGGTTTTCTGCCATGTTTCTTCCTTCCCAACCAGGCTTCTTCCTCCTCATTGCACACAACTTACAGTAAAATTGAATCGTATTTCAGGGTACTGCATGATGGCAATATTCATACTTGGTAACATCTACTGTCCAGTTTTTGAAAGAGCATCTAAGTCTGAGTTTTAAAAGAAGAAAATGATGGAACATGCAAAAGCCTCGAGAAGGTTTGCTATCATTGCATACCACACTTCAAAAGCCTTGAGAGAAAGGAAACCTCTTCTGAACTCCAGAGAACTGCACAGCCACCTTTCCCAGCTACACCTACAGGTCCTTCTGCAACACTGCCTGTAAAGCAACATCTACAGACCTGCCTGGCTAACAAATGTGGAGCTCTGGTTTTACTTGGACTTCTGCTGTAGCATGCAAGAGGCAATATAACAGCCAAAACAAGCAAGAAATTGAGGGGAAGGAACATGGAAATTTATTTTCTTGCATTGTGAAATATAAATTGTCTCGAATGTATTAAATGATTACATTCACCCACCCTCTGCTCAGTCTATGGCCATAATTGACAAACAATTTAGAAGAAAAAAAAAAAAAAAGTGTTCTGCATAAGATGCCACCCAGCAAGGTGCAAAGTATCATGAGTCACTGCTGACTAATCTGAAAGGTCAATATACAAAACTGGAGAAGCACATGTACTCTAGAAAAGCATGCTGTCAGCTCTGCCAAAACTCAAGGCAGCAATGGTTTTGTCCTATGCAAATCATACAATCCCAATTCCTGCCAGGTTAGTTTCATTCCCTGTAGAAACTCACTCTAAGCCAAGGCAATAATTAGATTCACACCTTTTAATTGCTTTTTTCTCTTTGGGGTAAAAAGGCTAAAATTTCTGCATTTCTGTTGGGAGGGAAAATAAAGCAGAAACCAAATAAAAGCCTACCTAAGAGATCTATAACTTCTCTCTCCAATCCAAACCACATTCCTGCTCCTATAGCCTTTGCTGGGCACGCTGAGGGAAGTGTTTCTGCATGATTTGCAGGAGACAGATCCCCATGTCAGCCACCCTATGGCCACACAGCAACAGGGAGAAGAGCTAGCACAGCTCTGGATTTGCCCATCACTGCCGGGAAGAGGAGAATGCTGCATGTGCAGAAGCAGACAGAGGATGCAAACCAATGTACAACCCCCTTTCTACAGTCCCAAATCCTCTTGCCTCCTTTCTCAAGGGAGAGAAGTGAACCTCATAATAGAGACTGAGTCTAATCAAGGACAAAACAACAGGGAAACCAAAGGCAGGGCAAGTAAAACATGGAAGGCAGAAAAAAAAAAGAGCAAGGGGGAAAAAAATAGAGGAGGAAACAATCAGCAAAATTCAGGTGGGGAAAGAGGGAGAAAAACTTAACTGTAGCCACTGTTATGCAGGCATATTACAGGCAAATTTGCAGTCCAGCTACTGTAGCATGGGGCAAAGCAAGTTAATACTGAACTGAACATCCCCACTGAAATTTAAATGCATCCAGTGCCTGACACAGAGGCACAAAGCCTCCAGGAACTGTGGAATTAAACAGCTTTATCGCTAACAGATTTCCAGGAAAGACTGTGAGACACTTTTAGGCAGTGAGGGAGCAAAGAACACTTCAAGCTGGTAAGTCTTTGAGAAAGGTTTGGGTAACCAAGGAGAAGGACCAGCAAACCCTGCACAATGGTAGATGAAATTCAAAAGGA
Organism: Pomatostomus ruficeps; assembly: GCA_013400735.1. Taxonomy (NCBI): domain Eukaryota; kingdom Metazoa; phylum Chordata; class Aves; order Passeriformes; family Timaliidae; genus Pomatostomus; species Pomatostomus ruficeps. The sequence continues at coordinate 16,002 of VYZT01021925.1, forward strand.
GAAAAACAAACCAAAACAAAACCCACTTGAACTGCTAAAGTTCATTTTTAAATGTTAAATAAGGTGGCTCTCAGATGTTCTGTGCCCCTGGTAAATAGCAGTGATGCACTGCAAAGTGAATGGTACGGTAGCTCTGGTTATAGAAAAGACATTGAAGTTGTGTGCTCTTAACACTGTTTTATATTCATTTCTCCAACACCAGTGTTCACCAGGGATCCTCAACACCTTGTTTGCTCCAGCACTGCTTATGTTCTCACTGAGAAGGCTCCAGCTACATGCAAACAATGTCCAGAATACTGGGGCATTAGCACTGCATATTGAAATAGGAAGAAAATAATATTCCACACATAAGAAAAAAAGAAGGAAAGCTGCATACATTAAAACTTGTCTAATTCCTAGCATAAATGGGCTGAAATAAATTTCATGCCATCTTGGTTAGTTCTTTGGGATGATCTTTTCAAGAACATGAGACAGTATTTCCAGAAAGCAAAGGCTGGAAATCAATGTTACAGTAAACTCAGTCTTAGTGACCTACTAAAGGTCTGTTTTATATGAAGAAGGAACACAGCAGTTGGCTTTTTTCTCTATATATTTGAACCAATGAAAAACATCCCCTGCCATTTTTGAATCATCCCAACTGTTTTTCACAGCCCACTACAAGTTTTTCAGAGCATACTTCACCTCTCCCTGCTACTGCAGCATCCTTTGGACTGGTGAACCAGAACATTTTGGTTCTCATGTCCTTGCTTTTGAAAATCATCAATAATACTCTGTCCATCAAGCTGCTTCCATTCTGGTTGACAAAGATATTTACCTCAGTGTTCTCTTTCCTGCCCATGCCTTTCCACATTTCCACCTTTCACCAGGGACAGAACAGATTGCACTGTAGCATACACAGAACTATGTCTTAAGTAAAATGCTGCTTACTTGAAAATCAAACCTATCAACCAGAGGTGCAATCCTTGGTAACCAACACAGTGTTCCAAAAACAACCTTCATCCCTTCCTGAAATCTACAGCATCCCTCACTCTGCTGTCAACTGCAGACAAAAGTATCAATTCTTCCTCAGAAATACACAGGAGCACCCTGAAAAAACCAACTGCCTTTCTTACAAAGTTAATCAAGGAGCACGTCCTCCCAACTGCAGCACAAGTTCTGACTAAAACTGAATTTCTCTGCCACTTGTTTCCTGTGTAAGAAGCAGCTTCCAACCATACTTACAGCCAGCTTAAATTTTTGCTCTGCAGCAAAATGAGCAATCCTACGGAGGATTAAGGAACATTAAGATTTTAAAGTGCCAAATAAGAAAGAAGATCAAAAAGCCTAGCATACCACTAGCTCACTTGGAAGAACTTCCAGTTTTGTATATGGCAAAGGACTAAAGCAAGAGGAGACAGGGGAAGTTGGAGGGCTGGAAGAGGTAAATTGCAGGCCCAGAAGCACAGCCTCTTAACTTTATCCAACAAAAAATATTATCTGTGTTTAATACAGTGATATGACCTTTTCAATCTCTATAGTACCACTCTGAAGCAGAGTTGCACCCTACAAGGACACGTAGCACTGTCTGTTTCTATGGAGTTTGCTGTCCTATGTCTTTGCTGTCCCTTGCTATAGCCACCTGAGCACAACTGTTGGTACAGCAGGACAAAAGTATTAAGGAAGGGCAGCATGTTTTACCCATGCTAGAGGTCAATATCCTGTTTTAAAAGCTGTAGTTACATTTTTAGGAGGTATGGCTAAGACAGGAGTATATAAGCAACCATTTTTCTGAGGGCAAGACTGAGTTAGTGAATAGAGATGCTCTTCTGCACTGTCTCTTTATACCATTCTTTGATCCAGATATATGACAAATGTGCTGCACAGGGTGTTTAGAGAAAAATTAATGCACAATTTTTCCTCCTGCTCCAAAAGTAATACTGGTTTCTCTGACTGTGATGGATGTCCTCTGCTTTTGTTTTCCATTGATCCTAGATTGTAAAGGAATAGTAAATCAGTCTCTTTCCTGCATTTGCATCATCCAAGAACAGGTCTGAAATGCTGAATTAGGATTTCAAGCAGTATTTGTAGCCTAGGATTTGCTACATCAGTTTAGGAATTCGTTGTATCAAATAACTCAGCTGCTCATTTTTTTGCCTATTAAAAATTGCTTTTATCAACTTGTTCTCAAATGAAGGCTAGTCTGTCATTAGTCAGAGAGCTAACAGACCCCTCAAACAGGGGGTCTGTTGGAGATCACTGCACAGGGAGGCTGCGCCGAAGGATTTCTGTGCTAAACATCACCCCCAGGGAGCCTGCAATAACTAACAGCACCACAGCTGCCTGGGTGTAGTTTAACTTCAATCAATGAACTTTTTGATAAAATTTTGATGCTGACTGGAATGCTGGGGAAAATACAAAATTCCACTGTATGAAGGGATTAGTATCCCTGTCATATGTGTGCATATTCCAGGATTTAAAACTATGCAGTGAGTGTGCCAGTCAGTACATGCAAATAAAAGCTTCTTACACCATTGTGAGCTGTACGAAGTAGAGGACAATAATATTTGTCACCAAGGCCTAAGTTTGGGTCAGCTTTGGTGAAAGCTTCGTCTTGTTTTGGTTTTGGTTTGGTTTTATTTTTGGTTTTGGTTTTGGTTTTGGTTTGGCATGGAGAAGAGGAAATCAAAGACAGCAGAATTGTTCACTGCCATGGTAGGATTCCATCATGCTTGCTACATATGCAAGGACCACCTTCTGCTTCTGTTCCACACACAAAAGAAAAATTAAAATTTAATCCATTAAATTAATTTAAATTAAGAAAACCCACATATTTTCTTGTTCAATACCAGCACCAATCTCATCACGACTATGCAAAAGATAAAGGGATGCTGTCACTGTGGCAGATAGCTCATACATTGTTCAAGGTAAGGATATTACAGGGCTTAGACAAGAGGAGCCATATCTTCAAAAAGACCTCAAAGCCATCTTACAAAACAGTGCACAAGACAAATTTAATGTTTTACTTCTGATAAAATAAGCCCTTCTTCCTGGCACCAGTATGTTGTTCTTAGGCTGAAAAACGGCATTAGAAACAAATTCAGATATGTAAGCTCTACACACTTTATCTTATCTCCAAGCTATTTCTAGTAAGTTGCCAACATCTCAGCTGAAAATTATCATTTATAGCCACCATTTAGTTTAGAAGTTATATGATGTGCCATTAATCCACTCTGGCTACTTTTTCCAAAGCAATAATCAATAACTTGTATTTCATGCCACAAGTTTGTTATCTTGAGACATGCAGACACGTTTCCCTGACTCAGCTGGACCTGTGAGGAACAATATGTTTAGTTAGCTGTAGGTCACACATTCCCCACATTCGATCAAAACGTGAACTAGCAAGAACCATAAAGTACAGCTTTAGCACTCACTGCTGTGCCCACCAGGGCCTTTTAGAGCACTGTGTGATTTCAGACAAGAACATTAGTGGAACAGGGCATTCAGAGGCTGATCAGTCACACACAAGTTTTCAACACAAGACACATTACATTACCTCTCAATATTTCAACAATTGCACTGCTCTGAATTTAAAAATCCTTGGGTAATGTGTTTCTGGGCCTGCAATTTCATTCTGTGCCACCTAGGATTGACATGAGCAAAAGGCTTTAGAGAGGGTGTGGTCTCCTATATTAGCAGTGCAAAACCAACATTATGCCTTACAAAGTTTCATTACCTGGTTAAGAGATCCAAACTACCCTTTAAGTAGTATCACTGGATTTTGCTTCTTTAAAATAATTTAAGAGTATGTTAAAAAGAAAAAGCTACAACGTAGTCCAAAAGCATTTGAACAAGTACACCTCAAGCTTGGAAAAGATAAAGGAGAAAAAAATCATGCAATCATAAAATATCCTGAGCTAGAAGGGACCCACAAAGATCATCGAATCCAACTTCTGACCCTGCACAGCACCATCCCCAAAAGTCACACCATGTGCCTGAGAGCATTTTCCAAATGCTTCTTGGACTCTGTCAGGCTTGGTGATGTGACCACTGCCCTGGGGAGCCTGTTCAGTGCCCAAACACCCTCTGGGTGAAAAGCCTTTTCCTGATACCCAACCTAAACTTCCCCTGACACAACTTCAGGCCATTTTCTCAGGTCCTGTCACTGGGCACCACTGAGAAGAGATCAGCACCTGCCCCTTCCTCTTCCCCTCATGAGGAAGTTGTAACTACAGTGAGGTCTCCTCTCAGTCTCCTCTTCTCCAGGCTCAACAGACCAAGTGACCTCAGCCACTCCTCATATGGTTTCCCCTCGAGGCTCTTCACCATCCTCACAGCCTCCTTTGGACACTTTCTGACACCTTAGTGGTTTTTTTTACATTGTGGTGCCTCAAACCGCCCCCAGGAGGTGAGGCCACCTCAGAGCCCAGCGCAGAGCAGGACAATCCCCTCCCTTGCCTGGCTGGCGATGCTGGGCCTGATGTACCCCAGGACAGGGATGTCCCTCCTGGCTGCCAGGGCACTGCTGACTCCTGTTCAACTTGCCATTGACCAGGGCCCCCAGGTCCCTTTCTGTGGTGCTGATCTCCAGCCTGTTTTCAGCATCTCCCAATTTAATGTCATCAGCAAACTTATTTAATGTACCTTTGAGTCCTGTGTCCAAGCTGTTTATGAAGATTTTGAAGGGCACAGGGCCAAAGACGGAGCCCTGTGGAACCCTGCCAGTGACAGGTGACCAGTCTGATGTCACCCCAGTCACTGTAACCCTTTGTGAGCCAGCTGCTCACCTGTCACATGATGCGTTTGTCCAGCTGTGCGCTGGCTGTTTTGTCTAGAAGGATCCTGTAAGAGGCAGTATCAAAACCTCTGCTGAAATCCAAAAATCTACATCAGCTTGTTCCCTTGATCCCATAGGTTGGATACCTTGTCGCAAAACGAAATGAGATTTGACAAGCAGGACTTTCCCCTCATGAAGTTGTGCTGGCTGTGACCAATGGCTGCATTGTCCTTCACGTGTTTTTCAATACCTTCAAGAATAACTTTCTCCATAATTTTACCAATGACATCAGTAAAGGTATGACTGACAGGCCTGTAGCTTCCAGTCATCCTTCTTGCCCTTCTTGATAACTGGGAAAATGTTCACCAGCTTCCAGTCAACTGAGACCTCTATGGATTCCCAAGAATGTTCAGAAATCATTGAGAGGCTCATGATGACATCAGCAGCTCTTTGAGTATTCTCAGATGAATCCCATCAAGGCTCACAGATTTGTAGGGATCCAGCTGGAACAACAGAACCTGCACAGGCTCAAGGTCAGCTGGGAGTTTATCACTCTCACAGTCATGGTCTTTCAGCTCAGGGCACCAGAACCCCTTAGCCCATCAGCAGTGTTGAAGACAGAGGCGAGGAAAGCATTAAACACCTCTGCCTTGTCTCTCTTCTTGTCTGGGAGGTGACCATTCTAATCCTGCGATGGGCCGATGTTATCTCTGCACTGCCTTTTGCTCTTCAGCTATTTAAAAAAGCTTTTTCCATTGTCCCCCACAGTTATGGCTGCTTCAACTCTGTCTTTTTTGGCTACACGAATTTTCTCCCTTACAGCAGTATCTCTGTTTCCCTCCCATGTCACCTAACTTTGGCCACACATCTCCTTTTTCTTGCTTTACCTCCAGAAGAAGACCCCTGCTCAGCCAAACCAGCTTTGTGCCTCACCTGCTTGACTTCCAACATTTTGGAATTGCCTGTTCCTGTGCCCTTAGGAGGTGACCAGCAGTGATGGACTTCAGCACCTTCAAAAGCATTTTCACAGGCATCCTTACGCACAAGTTCTCTGAGTAGCCTGAAAGAAATATGATCTAGCGAGACTTCGGGGTATCTTCAAAAATCTGGGTAGGATGAAATGGAGGTCTATTTAAAAGTTAATCACCTTACTTCAGCTTTTCAAGTATTTTAGTTTTCTCATCAGTATAGATGTGCAATTATTAATAAGTTGCAATTTCAGGCCAAAACATGCAAGCAGCTGTACAATAATAATTAGTTTTGATAGTGCTACACTCTGGAGAAGGGAATGAGTCAATTAATATGAGGTGGGAGATAAGGGACCTGAAAGAAGTGGAGGTAAAAAGTGAAGGAATGAAGCAGTTTTCATCTGTGGTTTAAAGAACATCACCAAGAAACACAAAGTCAAGAAAAACTGCAACAGTGCAAAAAGTAAAAAAGATGCAGATGAAAGGCAGCAGCAACACTTGAGAAGAAAAAAAGCAGGATATTTTAATTCTGATTCTGCCACAATCCAGTGTATAGGCTTGGATAAATGGTTTCTTCCACGACTCAGTCCTCCTCCTTTCAAAACTGGAATGACGGTTTCTCAGGAGTGTTTTCCCCCGACCTTTCCACAGCAATCACTGCTAAAAGAAAAGCATGTGAACCCTTCTACCAGGTTTGCAATTGCTAGGTCAGGGTGTTACTGCCTGTAGTTTTCAAGATCATGGTAAGAAATGCAGTATTTCCCATGCTGTGCTGGGATGTGGTATGTGCAGCACAGAGCTTTCCCTCACTGGCTCTGGCACAGAGGATGCTTCTCTGGAATTTGCAGGTGTCAGTGGAATAGGGGAAGCTGCCAAACACTCAGGGCTCGGGGAGGTTATTGGCAAGAACAATGAAGGAGGCAGACAAGGAAAGAGCTGAGGTGACACACGCCTGACTCATCACTGCAGGGACACAGACACCATCTGAGTCAGAGCCCAGGTCTGTGTGACAGCTCATGTCATTGCACAGAGCAACTTCCGACTGAAGACTCTCATTTGGGGAAAAATGAACTGCAGTGGCTGCTGAGGAGCTTGATACATGAGCCATAAGAGCCGTCACTGCTGTGCGCTCCTTGGAGGCCCTGTGGGGCTGCCCTGCAGCACCTGCCACCAAACTACCTCTAGACCCTCTGGCCTGCGTAGAATCTCTAGATACTCAGAATCTCAAAACCTTGATGTTAGGTCAGATATTGTGTCAAAGTGTCTCCTTGAAAGAAAAAACCAATCACAAGAGCTAAAGTCCTCTGCAAAATTAAGTTTAAGGAAGAAAATAAGCAGAAATTCCCAGCTGGTGGTGGCTTGAGATTAAGAGGTGTCTTTAATGTAGAACTCATGTTAGAGTACCTGTGAGTTACATACGGTAAATAATCAAAACTAATAAGGGAGACAAAACACATTCCAGTCTTCAGCAAAGTTTCAGAACACCCTTTTAGGTATTCACAGTAATAACATAAATGTTTTATAACTTTGATTAAAGGAAATAATTTCATCTTTAATTCAAACTTTGAAGTAATTTCCAGCACAAACACAGAATCTTTTTAATTAAAAGAGGAGTGGACTTTTTCTTTATTGAATAGTAATCACTCTTTCTTTCCTTGGAGATCAGATGATCATGTTAAAGTCTCTGAAATTACAGCTGAAAGTTTTGATTTTTTTAAGGTTAAATTATTATTCAACAGCAGCATTAAGCAGCAGCTTCAGTATTGAAAGGGGAAAAGTGTTAATTTTCCAGCACTTGTTATGAAATTGTAATAAAAAAGAGAAGGAAATAAACCCCCCAAAACCCAGGAAAAAAAGCACCCCAAGGTGTCTAGATTAGTTTTGTTTATAAAAGCAGAATGGTTTACAGTTATGTAAACTACCTGAACTCAGAAAGTCACAACCTGTATTGAATCTTAAAGCAGAAATAACACAGCATTTTATCATTTCAATACAAGGCCTACTAACACTGAGATGTGTTTAGTGTGTCTGTATGTGCATGTGTTGGGGAAGGAACCCATGTCAGGGTTTTTATTTGTGGCCCATTGATGTTCAAAATCTTTATTGTGGTGGTTTGTGCTGTAATATGCTTTATGAAACCTCCTCTGCCAATGATTTTTTTATCAATAAGCTGGTGAGACACAGTGCTGAGTGTTGAGCTCAGGGCAGGGATGACCTCAACAGCTGAAGCTGTCCCATGCTGGACGGTGTCCTTCGGCACTGGCTTCAGGCTGGTTTTGTTGTGGCTGATGTATTGCACTCCTAGTCCACAGGCGCTGGTTCAGCGAGGACACCTGTGTGAGATGTGTGACCAAGGAGATAATGGCAGAGCTTTGAGGGGAAGTGGACAGGTTGAGGAACATCAGGGAGACCGAGAAAGAGCTGCTGGAACCATGTGCTTCTCTCCCTGAGACAGAAATAGGAACATCTGTGAGAAAAAAACCTTGAGATCCTGTACCCACCCTGCTGCTGCAGCCCTACCCCAAACCAGAGAGAGGGCAGTAAGTTACAGCAAAGGTGAGAATGGAGGCAAGTCCCTGCTCAGGGTGGCAGGTGAACCCTCTCCAGGTATCTGACTCACCTCCTCAGGTGCCTCTACACAACAGGTGTGAGGCTCTGGATGTGGCAGGTCTGTCAGCTGGTAATGTGGATGATGGTCCATCTATCCGAGAGCTGTTGCCAATATCAGAAAGGCCAACCCCCGTGTCATGACCACCTCCATGAGGAAGAAAAGAAGGGTTATAGCTGGTCCCTCCCCTTTCAAAATGCTACTATGTAAAAGGCATTCCATATTGCCAGACAGAACTTCATACATGTCTTACAAATATGCAAATTATAGTTTTACTACAAGCTAATTCATGTTAATTTTTCTAGGAGCACATAATAGGAAAGATGCACAAAAGCATAGAAAATTGGAAGAAAATCCTTTTTTTCCCCACAGAGGAAAAAAATGCCTTGCACTACACTTTTCAATATTGAAAACATTTATCACATAAACCCTATGAGTACATTTCTGAAGGGTTTTACCAAACAGAGGTGCTGAGGCACCTCAGTAGGACCCTTCCCCTGGTTTGTCATGGGGGGTTGGTGCAGAAAAGCTCTCACCCCCTAAGCTGCAGCCCCCACCCACAGCCCCCATCAGTGCCTGGTGCTGAGAGGGGAGTTGTGATGGATCAGTGTTCTAATGAGCAAGACCATAAATAAACAGATAAAAAAATAACCACCATGATAATTAAAGCTGTCTGGGTTTTCATCTTAGACATCTCTCTGCATTCTTCTTTGCCTGAAATATTTGTATTTGATTTTGGGGTTTTTTGTTTTTGTGGGGTTTTGTTTTGTTGTTTTGTTTTTCTTTTCTGTTCTCTCCTTGATTTCCTCCATTCCAGAGCCAAAAGAACTGCCTGACTGGCAGGCACCCAGGCTCCCAACAGCTGGATGCTGGATGGTCTCTGGAAGCTGCCACTCTGCACCCTGTGGGCAGCCCAGCATCCCAGAGAAGTGCAAAAAGCATCCGACAAGGCGAGGAAGCACCAAGAGGCTGATTAATGGCAGGCAGAAGCTGGGCCACATGCTGAAGCTCACGCATCCACAAGGTCCCCTGGCAAGGATTAAGCTGCTGCTGGTGGCACAAGGAATTGCATCCTTTCTTTTCCCCTGAAGGGGAGGTTTCATTGTGTCACTCACTGCTTACTGGCTCTTGGGCTGGGGGAGGCAGCGAGGGGCTCATCCCCACACCTGGCCTGGGCCACTCTTGTTCCTGCAGCCCCACAGAAGCTCTCTTCTAAGCCAAAGGGGTCTGGTTCCCTCACCCACATCCAGGCTGGGAGCTTTGACAGGAAGAGCAATCTTAAAAGTGTTTTTTTTCATAAAAGTGCTGCTAACTACAATACATCTGCCACTCAGTGGATTGAGCCATTTGATTTGACATTTAAATGTAAAAATCTCTTACTGTGAAGTGATTTAACACTCCACTGAAACACCACTGTTACAACATAATTTTCAGAGTAAGAAAAATTTAAAGAGTCACCTGTCCAATCAACCCATTCCCAGAAATTTAACAAGGTCTGCAGGTGTCTGCTTTTGGGCAGAAACCCCAGAGCTGCTGCTGGTACTGGCAGCACTGCCTGTGCCTCTCCCTTCTGCTTTACAGGAGCAGTACAGAGGGGAACAGACGGGCACAGAGTGCTGCAGCACTCCCTGGGCAGCTGCACCCAACCCCTTTTTCTCCTCCTCCCCCAGGAACAGGCTAAGGGCAGTTCTGAGAAATGTTTGGAGAGAAATGTGTTGTTGTGGGAAAGCAGCTGCTGGGAAAGGAACACAGTGTAAGAGACAGAGGGGAGGTAGCTAGTGGGGATAGAGGAAAAGTTGACAAAACATGAGGCCTCTGAAAAATCTCATGACTGGACACAACACAGGAATAACAGAGGATAAATCAGTTCTTGACTGATTGGAGAAAAATCCAAAATAATAAATAGTAAAAGAGATGGAAAAATCCAAAATCATAGTTCCAAACCAACAAATTAAATCAATGCATGCCTCTCTGCCTTTTTGGCAGCACTGGGCTGATGACTGCCCACTTATGCACAACTGAGGATAATATATTTCACATGAGGATTAATAGAAAGATTATATTTTTCTCCTCCCTACTATTTCTGAAAAAATATAATACCTCCATCCAAAGCCAATACAACCTACTTTTCAAATCCAGAATGCATTTTCAGTGACCTTTTAAGGAAATCCAATATTGACAATTGATGCACTGTACAGTATAGTGGAAATATGCGAAGGTTAGAGGACAGTGAAAGACAAATAATACACCCATGTTCCTTCTCTCTTGTGTGTTTCATTTTTCCTGCTCTCAAAAAAGAAAGGTTTTCACCTCATACACATCTGAGTGCTCAGAAACATAATGACCAAAGGGTTATTAGAAAGCATTTAACTTCCTGCCATTTTTACAGGAGATGTAATATGTATGTGCTCTCTATCTTTCATTTTCATTGCTTGCAGCAAAAACATTTTCCAGGTTTTAGCACAGTGGCTTCTTCCTTTTCTTGATGATGCTCACCACAGGCCTCTTTCTGAAAAGGACAGTATGATTTCTCTTCTACACCTGCAGAGTCCTATTTGTCTAGTGTAGAAAAATGCAGTGCACTGCCTGGACTTAACATGCCAAAGCAAACTATGGAAAAGCAGACTGAAATCAATGCAGTTAAAACATGCATGGATTTGGTTCAAATGTTTTTAAAATTTCATTACAAATATAAGAACAATTTATCTAAATTCTTCATTTAAGACCAACCAGACCAATGTCAACAATAAAGTTCCAGTAACCAAACAATAAAAATTTTGTATTTTCATCTGCACTCTATTTAAAACAAATTATTTCATTTTATCTAGCAAAGCACTTCCAAGTATGCAGAAAAAAGGGCACAGATGCAATGAACAGAACATTACAGTCACATGCAAAATAATAAAACATACCAATGCATGTGATACATTTGTATCCAATCATGCTTTTCAATTCCATGAACTATTTCTAAATTGCCTCAAGCCAAGGAGAAACTGTGCTACTTTATTATGAGATTTCTTTTCCTCCTAACATTCTTGGTATTTCCCCCTAGCAATCTCTGTCACAGCCTTTTACTTTTCTCTGGGATGTAAGGAGAAGGTGAATGGTGGAGCTAAAAATCCATGGATGCAGAAAGGACAATCAACTTTTAAATGAACTGTTGAATTTTGGCATTGAAAAGTAAAAAAGGACATCTGCATGACCCTGGGCTAAAGCAACGAATAACTATGTTTAGCTCTGGTGAAAACTGCATCCCAACTTTTAATCTCAGATTTCCCTTTCTGAAAAAAAAAAATGTGTGAAAACAGACTTACAGCAAAAGAAGACCCAAACAGAAAAATATTTGGGTTCCAAAGATATTTTAAGTGCACAACTGACAGCAACACTTTCTTCTGCATTCAGGCTTTGTTGTGATGTTACATTATCTCCATATACCATACTGACAGGCAGCAGCAGTAACACATAACAATATCCCTTCACAAAAACAAAGTAGAGACCACCCAAGGTGTATCCATTCCTGGCAGACTTGAGAGATGCAGTGCTGGAGGACGGCACTTTCCACATCTCCCTAAAATGTATATATCTAAGTGAATGAACCATCAGTTTCCACCCTCTCATCTTAATGTCAATATTTTACTGCTCTCTCCTGTGTACATACATGAAGAGATGTAAAACACACTACATTGCATTTAGTTACTCTGAAATCACATTGCTGAAATTACAGAATTGTACTTGTTTTTAAATACATGATAAACACCCATCTATTTAATGACTTCTGAAAAAATATGGGTCTTGCATCCTTCCAGCTATTATGACATAGCACTGAGATAAAAAATACTTTTTTTTTTACTTCTAAAACTCTTGAAAGGGCACAAGTTTTCTTGACTGGAAGTTCCACAGGTGTCTGTTGGCCTAAATACCTTTTTGAGCATCAGGGAGCAAAGTCTCCTCCCTTCTTCTGTCCATTTGGGAATAATGCAAAGCCCTGTTGCTCCACATGAGCCACCTCCAAACAAACCTGGAGAGCACTGCAGCACAGGCAGCATTTGGCAGAGCAGCAGCACAGACAGAAGGGCTGCAAAGGCCCTGGTGAATGTCCTGCTCAGGGATCATGGTCCTGTGGCTGCACCCAGGAGCATATGGTCTCTCACACTGCACTCTATAAATCCTTCCTTGTCTCCTCCAATCAATGTTAGTTCAGTGATTCTCAAACACATTTGGGGCACGGGTCTTGGACCGTACAGAAGCAGTATATTGTGATTACCTGTTATCAGTGTATTGTCCCATAATGGTGCACAAAGTTCCTGCTGGCTACATGAAGCAATAAAGGCCACCTTTGAGGACACCTTGGCACAAACCGCCTGCTTCCAGATACCAAAGAAAAGAGGTATGCTAGGGGCACTAAGACAGAGTCGCAACTCTGGCAGCTCACCTTAAAACATATGCCCTAAAACAGGCTTAAAGGAGAATCATTGATTCATTGAATCACAGAATATCCTTAGTTGGAAGGGACCCAAAAGGATCATCGAATCCAATTCCTGGCCCTGCACAGGACCATCCCCAAAAGTCACACCATGGGCCTGAGAGCATTGTCCAAACACTTCTTGAACTCTTTTAGGTTTGGTGATGTGACCACTACCCTGGGTAGCCTGTTCAGTGCCCAAACAATCTCTGGGTGAAAAAAAACTTTTCTGATATTTAACCTTAACCTCCTCTGACTCAACTTTAGGCCATTTCCTCAGGTCCTGTCACTGGGCACCACAGAGAAGAGATCTGCGTCTGTCCCTCCTATTCCCCACACAAGGAATGGCAATGTAACTGCAATGGGTTCTCCCCTTAGTCTCCTCTTCTCCAGACTGAACAGACCAAGTGACCTCAGCCACTCCTCATACGGCTTACCCTCGAGGCTCTTCACCATCTTCATGGACTCCTCTGGACACTTTCTGACAGCCTAATGTTTTTTTTATATTGTGGTGCCCCAAACTGCCCCCAGGACTTGAGGTGAGGCTGCCCCAGCCCAGCCCAGAGCAGGACAATCCCCTCCCTTTCCCAGCTGGCGATGCTGGGCCTGATGTACCCCAGGACAGGGTTGGCCCTCCTACTGACTCCTGTTCACTTGCCAGCGATCAGGACCTCCAGGTCCCTTTCCATGGTGCTGCTCTCCAGCCTCTCATTCCTCAGTCCATCTGTACATCCAGGGTTGCCCCATCCCAGCTGCAGGATCCAGCACTTTCCCTTGTTGAGCTCCATATGGCTGGTGACTGTTCATCTTTCTAATTTGTTGAAGTCTCTCTGCAGGACTAAGCAGACTTAACACATGGCTACAGAATGACTTCTGAAATCCAGTATTTTGCCAGACAAAGTGCAGCAAATATATGTACAGTGCAACAGTGTGAAGTGCCAGAGAGCTTCCTGTCCCCAGCACCAAGATGCCTTCTTGTAGGAAAGTGTCACTGCAATGCTACCTGTCAAACTCCATAAAGACTCTGCCTTGTCCTCCTTCACAACCCTCATGAAAGCTCTGCAGAGATCACTCTACCACTCTGTAATCTGATCATGCTGAGACAGCTGGCAAGCAAAGACTGCCCATTTGTATCTAAAATACGTTTATTTTGCTGACATTTCATACACCATACACTCCTGCTGCACAGTTCTTACCTAGTGCTTTGTGTAATCCCACACTATTTTATGCAAGCATTTAGGAAATGTAATGCTTTTCTTTCTTCTCTTTTTTTATTTTTTTTCCATTGCTTACAATGATCCCCAATGGTTTATCAAGTGCTCTAGAATTTACTGGGTCAAAATTATAAAAGCCATAAACAAAAGTTTTATGAATAGCTGAAGAAAACAAATGGCATATGCCTTGAGGTAGTAGCAAATAAAAGCTCTTAGAAGAACTGATACGCTTCTGCATTAAATAATGCAGTTGTAAAGGAAAATTTAAATCTATTTAATATTAATTTAGTACACTGATTTCAGAGGGAATATTGCCTGAAAAGGATGTTGTTATTAAAATTTCTGGAAAATAACCAAGGTTTTCATTTTCCCTTGCACACTGCAGTCTGTATTTAGTTACTGAGGGACAGCCTTCAATCTTCTTCTGCTACCCTAGTTTGAACTCTAAATCACTGCCCAGTTATATTAGACAGATGCTCAGGAAAAAAAAAAAAGATAGTGGTCATGGTTAAGAAAACATAAGCTCATGACAAAGACACTTAAAGGCTGAAAGGTTAACACTTGAGCATCTAGTACCATCTATCTTCCGTTAGCTTTTTAAGTAGCAGAGAAAGGAATGCAAATGCTTGCAGGCAAGTAAGCATCTTTGCAATGAATATGTATTTTAGAACTTCAAACTGCACTGGCACAGCATCTTTCAGCCAGTTCTGCCATTCTAAGTCATACTCCTGAAGTTTCACAAACTTAGTCATCACCTCATATGTCAAACTGTCACATATACAGAGGACAAGACACTCATTTACTTAAGGAAACAGACAAAGACTCAGCTACTTTTTTGCTCTCTCATTCCTTTTTTACCTCAGGAAAGAAAAAAAGTAATTTTCCTCTGAATGAAGATGTGTCTCATATAACAGCAATGGTGTTTTGCATTTGGGAACTGCAAATATATTTGAATTTTATGCATGGAAAGAGCAGCAAGAATTTTGAAGAATTAGACCTTCATCAAAGCTTAATTTATGTGATATAGAAAGACATAAATAGTATTTGTTAGTAAGAATGATAGCAAAAAGCTGCATGAGAACAGATTTAACTGTAGCCAATATAAATATATACATTTATTTTTAGAGTAGGGTTTTTTTTATTAAAATGATGTAATGACAAATCACAATGTTTCAAGAAGTTCATCAATATTTGATGTATTTTCTGCTTGGATAATGAAAAGCCTGAAAGGATTTCTAACTCATCTCCTGAGCTTTAAAGTGAACTAGAAATTCCACTGTATGTTGTACATAGCTGTGATCTCAGTTTTGAAGGCAGGTAATTATGTAAAAAAAAAAAAAACCCAAACAGTTTATTCAGATACTGTTCTTCAATCAAGCCCTGTGGTATCATCTCCTAGTATTCAGATGATTCTTCAGTAAATGTTGAAACTATGCAAAAAATCTATGAAAATCTGGATCAGGACTGACATGCTCCCCCTCTTTTTTCTTTTTTTTAAGGCAATATTGTCTGAAGTCTTTCTGACAATCTGTTAACCTGCATTGCAGTACATTCCCTGAGTGCATCTGTTCTTCTGGTACTGTAGAGGAGTTGGGGCTACCTTGCACCCTCCATTGTGCTCCAATTCACAGCACAACAAGGCAACCAGAATGTTAATGTGAGTTAACTAATTATTCTGCCTTGCTGATAACTTCAAAATGCAGCAGGTGGATGGGGAAAAATTTAGTCATCTCCCTCAGATGCATGATGTCATGTATAACAAAGGACAGAAGATGAACACTTGCTAGAAGTACTGGCATCCCAAGTAAAAACCCTAAAAGGTAGTCAAAATCATCTGTAATTGTTTAGAAAATAAGTTACAATTTGAATATGTATTCATTCTGAAAACTAAACATCCAGAGGTTGCTCTTGGAGCTCTGTGCTTGAATTACGCACACAGAGAGACACCTTCCCTCTGTAATGTATGGAAGGAGAAAATGTTACCTTCAGATACTTCCCCACTAACACACACTGACTGTACCAGCAATAATATGCCTCTGATTACTGCCATTCATCAAACCATTTTCAGGAATAGAACAGAAATTAATTTTTCAACAAATTAACCCATGCTTCTTTTTTTTGGTTAGATATGATAACTGATTCAGAGCAGGAGAGTGTACAGTGACACAGTCTGAAGTGATAATTTAAGATAAAGACCCTTCTGCAGGTCACAGGGGTCTCATGAACACACCCTTAACAACCCGCAGGGCACAAAGGCGTCCTTTCTGTGTCCCTGACACCAAATAAATGGAAAATATTCCTCTCAATCAGAAAGAGGCTGTCTCACAGGTCATGTAAGATTTAGACCAGGAGATTTTGAATGCATTTCCTGAAGAGCTAAGGAGTGCAGTGGGCCAGACAGCAATGCCTCTGGAGCTTCCATGCTTTCTGCTGTGGGACAGAGCTGCCAAAACCATTTTTGTGCCCCATACTCTATTTTTTTAGCTTCCTTCCTTCTATTCACAATTGAATTTGGTCTTGGATGATACTGTAGGTTGTAGATTCACTTGGAAGACCACACTTTGTCTGCTCCCATTTCTCCCCTTCCTGCTGGCCACTTTCAGAAGAAAGCCACATGAAAAGAAAGGACCTGAAGGGCATTTCTTCACCAAAAACCCTGGTGAACTAGAAACATGTTTCAAAAGCTCCAAGGAAGATATCTGCTGTCTCACAGGGAGAAAGATAACTGAAGGAGGACTGTGGCTATCCGCAGGTAACAAACACTACTGAGGATTCCCTGTCATCTTGCACCACTTCTGTTTAAATGGTGCTATTGATTCATGTCCCAAAAGCTCACCATTCAGGTGCAAACTCTTCAGTCAGGCTCTGCTGTTTTTGTGTGTGATTCTACAGTTCCTCTGGGTTGGTCCATTCAGTTACCTTTCATATTGTCAGATGAAAAGTCTCACAGTCTCATGGAGCTTTAATGTAAATAATGAGGACTAAATCCCATTCTTAATCTCTACAGCAAAACTTTCTTCTTTTGTACGTGACTTGTGATTCAGGGTGATGCCTGATTGTTTTTGTCCCTTCTTTTATACCCTTTTATACATTTTATACCTTTTCCCTTTCCCTATACCCTTTTCCTTCCCTGTACCCCTTACCCTTATACTCTGTATCCTTAGTACTGCATGTTTATGGTTTTGTAGTTTGATATTTAGCTTAGTTTGGGGGTTCTCTGAGGGGGGAAGACAAAACATTCCTACTATCTCAAAACTACAGGCTCCAACCTTGAAGAGTCTGGATTCTGGAACATGTTTTTGAGCTAGGCTGTAGTTTCATTTGGGGGGGAATAGGGGGATAGTTACCTCACTTGTTAAGTTACTCATTGGGGGATTTTAGGTAGATATGCTAATTTGTAAAGTCCATAAAGTTGTATACAGGGGGTACACTCTGGCTGTCTCTCTTATGGAGGTGTACAGCAGGATCCTATTAAATGAAGGTAATACCCTTTTCCTATACTGCTGTGTCTGCTTCTTATTTTTTACCAGCACTTAAGGCATCAAGGGAGTTAAAACAATAAAGAAGAAAAAGGCATGTACGGAACAGGTTCTATGCAGGCTCCAATTCATTTCACTAAAATAGCTTTAGAGGAACCTATTTACAGTATTGCTGACAAGAACATCTTCCTTGACTAGCAAAGCAAGTTACCACCTTAAAAAAGGATGTCTGGAGTATGCAAAAAGCATTTTCAAATCTGTGTCAGTGTTTCTGCAGCTGACATATTCCTACTGCAGCATTAAAGCAGTGTTAGAAAAGCATTTTTTGTATTTCTGTTTTTAGTTGCAGGAGGGAATTCCACTCATCCACAGGGAAACTCTTCTACCCATTCACAGAGATGGTCTTCGAAATTAGCAGGTCATGGTACTCAATAAAGAAATACTTTGACCAATGATTATTATTTCCTATCAGGAAATTTATTTCCTCTTTACGTTTTCCTAACACTGAGCTATAAAAGAAGTCCTATCACTAATCAGACCACTTACAACTCTAAAATTGTAGCCCTTGGTTCTTGTCAATTAGAAAATCTGACATAAAATACCTAACCTGCCTTGGAAAATATAATTCTCACCATCACATTAAATTTCATTGACTTCCTTGACATGTTTTCAAGGGCTGCTGTCTTGTAAGCTGAAGACAATTTTGCTTCACAACTGGAAAAAGGACTTATTTTTACTGTGATTTAAAGGTAGCTGAAGAAACTAGCTAGACTATAATCCTCCTTCCTATTTCTTACCTAATTCTCCTTTACGTCTTCTTGAGAGCCTTTTCTTTTGCCTCAGGAGGGCAAAGCAATTCTAGTATAAATGAAAATCATGCCCTTTACATTTTGGCCTCAAGACATCATTAAATCCTCATACTTACTCATTAATAACCATCATTAGTTGTTTTGTCTATAATTATTTATGATACATGGCTCACAGCAAGGTAATTGTTTATCTACAGAAAGGCTTAAGACTGAAAAAATTACAATTAGGTGGAATTTTATGACAATAAAAATCTGTAAATACATGTTTTGCTTATTAGCCTATACAAAGTAGACTTATTCTCCACACAGTGATATTACTTCTCTTGTCTAAATAATTATGCATCTTAGCTGTGTGTACCACCTTGACCAAAGGACTGCACATAACTAACGTTTTTCCTGTTGTCTATTGTGAATATCCTAAAGCACTCAGCAACACACAAGAAAAAGAAAACAACAGGAGAAAGAGCATGGATTGTAAAAACATGCAGACGAAATAAAACTGAAATTACTGATCCAGGGTTGTTTTTCTTATCTTTGCCATTTTTCAGAACATGATACCTATTGCATTCACAGTATCAATTCAGATGTGCTCATGTTAGTGCATCACCACAGAGAGATTGTCCTATTAAAAGGAAAATGTGGAACAGGATTCTTACAGCTGCACATACTCATTTTATGGAATAAACAATCCTGATGTTGCTGCTTTAAAATGTGTCCCTTATGGCAATAGTCTTAAATTCACTAAAACACAATAGGCCTTTTCAGGAATGATGCTATTGCAAGTTCAAAGAGAAAGATAATGTACCTGGAAATATGCTTTGGGAGTGAATTACATCCATGCCAAATACATCATATTCTCAGCAAAATATGCTCCTCTCTGTCTACCCAAAGTCATCTGACAGAGTTTGCTCCAAACCTAGGGAAGAGAACTTTTATTTTCAATTATTTTTCACACTGCATGTGAGGCATGTAGCATGAGATTATGATGAAGCCTTGTGCTTCCCTGGTTCTGACTAGCACCAGACTTTGTTTGGGTTAGTTTGCACTAGATTTCAATGACATGGTAACAAAAGACAGGGGCACTTCAAGGCTCCTGAACACTTGTTTAAACCTTTGATATCAGGTCTGTACATCTGAAGGCTACACAGAGATGACTGTCAGCCAACTCATCTCCTTGTAACACAAGACAAGGAACCTTAGCCACCAGTCCTTGCCTGCTGTTGTACAATTCACTAACTGAGCCCTACTCCATAATCAATCAAGCCTCAGTGTAAAGAAGGCTCTCTTTATATACCCTAAGCGTCCCACAAAACCTCATTACATCTGTTTCAACAAAAAGCAACTGGAAAGAAAATAGTGTGTTTTCAAGGTAGAGAAGCAGCCAGGCAATCAAAGAGGAAACTTGATTTTGTTTGTTTTAGTCTTTGCCCTGGCATTCTGAGCAAGAACAAGCCTACCAACAACAGCAGTATATTTTGTTCAGTGGAAATAGCTGTATCTTATTGGAAGGTTACAATATAAAGAAATTTTCTTGATCTTTAACAACTAAAAACCTACTCAAGGAAGCCCTGCATTGGACAAATTCTGTCAGCCCCAGCAAGTCCCATTTTCACTCCTATTCTGTTCAAGTAAGAACAAATAGAATTTTGTGAGAATACACAAAGTATTTATGCAGAAAGCCAAGCAGCATTAATACAGGTTTCAGGATTCAAACTGTAAACTAGTAATTTCCAACCAGGGGAGGTTTAAAAAAAAAAAAAAAAAAAAGAAGATCACTCAGTAGGCCTTCCTAGTGCCACCAAAAAANTATGCTTTGCAAAATCATATCATCATGTCAACAATTTATAGCCAGTTCCCTTCCCCTACGAGACAATATTTCATTATCATTATTTTAGTTTAAACTGGGTAAAGTATCTCTGAAGGAAAAAGCACTCAAAAACTACAACATTCTTCTTCATGTTCAGAAGAATAATGTTCTTGCGACACTTAGTTTTTGTGCAATACAGCCTTGCAATTCTTTAAACAAACTGAAGAATAAAGGACTTTTTATATGTTTAAAAATACAACAGGAAGGCAGCATCTTGGAAATAGTTAAACATTTAATAACTGATCGTAAGTGCTGTCCCTACAAGTTTGATATCTACCTTTCAATTAAATTCAAGAGAAGACATTAAAAGCAACAGAAAGAAAATACACTTTCAGTGTGCTTGGAGCAGAACTGGACTGTTTGTTCAAAATGGAAGATTATCTTTTTGCACACTATAGTTAGTAGATTGAAAAGGGGTTTTTTGGGGGTGTGAAGTTTTTTGTGTTTTGTTTTCTCCATTTTTTTTCCTTTTTTTTGTGTCTGTGATAATGATTGGGTCTCTGATATCAGATATTGAGCACACAATTTCCCACAATGTAAAAAGTCAATCTGATGATCAGCAAATTCAAGCCTGGAAAGATGAGTCAGAACACTGATGCACCAGAAATGTATTCTGAGGGGAAATGACACCACACACCCAAAGCAGTGGCAGATTTGTTTTAGATGTAGAGTATGAAAATTCAAGGGAAGTGCTAGGGCCAAAGCAGCACCACATCCTGGGGCTCTGAGACTGTCAAATAACCCCCAGAGCTAACAGTGCACTGAGTGCCAAGCTGTAAGTGGAACCAGGGGTGCACAGTTCTGAAACAGTCACAACTGGTGAACTCAGGCAGATGGAAAACTGCCTATAGCAAGAATTTCAGTTGTATACTTTCACTGCAAAGAGGCAACTGATGAGAAAGAAATAGAACAAGGAAATAAATACGAGGAATTAAAAGAAAGAAAAAAAGCAATAAAATGAGGAATTAAGCCACTTCAGATCCTACAGGCTTCACAGATCCAACAGAGAAATGGAGTAACTGCTTAAAGGAAACACAAAGGTACTAATCAGTTCAGTGTTTTTGGTGTAACAGCCTCCAAAGGCTCACATACTTGTGATCTTGCATTGAACTCATGCAAGAGATTAAAAATCCAGAGGAGAATCCCCCTGGTACCAATTTCTTTACAGAAGATGAGACATGACTATGACCTGATTGCTGCCACAGAAACTTGCTGGTATGAGTTGCACAACTGGAGTGCTGTGACTGACAGCTATGAACTATTCAAAAGGCACAGGCAAAAAAAGAGAGTTGGGAGAATTGTCCTCTATGCCAAGAATGAGATTGATTGCACAAAACCGTCTCTGAAGAACAGCAATGTGTAAGTCAAGAGCTTATAGATGGAAATTACAGACTAAGCCAACAACCTAAACCTTGTGGTTGGTGTCTTCTATATGTTACCTGGTCAAGAAGAAGAGGTTGGTGAAGAACTCTTTCTTCAGCTTCAGGAAACATCACATTTGCAGGCCATGATCCTGACAAAAGACTTCAGCCACATGGATGTTTGCCGGGAAAATGGCACAGCCAACTGCAAGCAGTCCACGTAAATACAAGAGAGCATTGAGGGCAAGTTTCTAGTCCAGATAATGGAGACAGACAAGAGGAGAAGCATTTCTTGACTTGTTTCTCACTAGTAGAGAAGACATTAAGAGAGAGACCAAGACTGGAGGTAGCCTGGTCTGCAGCAATTAGGCCCTGAAGGAATTTCCAGTGTTGAGGGGTACAGGCCTGGTAACAAGCAGATTGAGGACCCTAAGCCAAATATGGCACACAATGCAATTTGGAAGAAGAGGGGAAGTTAGCAGAATACAAGTGGCAGGCAACATGAGAAAGAAACGTGAACGGCTTGGACAGTCTGCAAAGGAAGAAAGGAAAGAAGCAGGTTAAAAAAGAAAATAGGAAGTGATGGTGCATAATTTAGGGCTCTATCTCAGAGGGAAACTGCAGAAAACCTGTAGAGATTTCAAAAAGAAAGGGGTGGTTTTGAGCTGAATTTTTCTCCTGAGGAATTAATTACTTCAAGGTGATCTGTTTCTATTCTGAGTGCAAGGAGTGAGATGGGTTGCAGAATTCTGCAGGTAAGATTACAGAGGAGTTACAAGATGACAAAAGGGAATTAAAGGCAAAGGAAAGACAAACAGGCCACAAGATTTCAACTTGATTGGACAGTGCGCTCCAACAGAGCTATGTGCTGACAGTGGGAACAGAAACACAGTCTGGGATCCAGGACTCCACTGCCCTGAGAGGGTCCTTGACTTTGGTGCCACAAAATATCCTTGTCTCTAAATGGGAGACAGAGATCTGACAGACAGGACAGTCACATTCAAAGGGTTATGGCCAGTGGCTCCATGGTTCCAGGTGGAGACCAGACAAAAGCAGATTCCTCCAGCATTCTTGTTGGAACTGGCCCTGTTAAACACCTTTGTCAGTGACACGGACAGTGGGATCAGAGCACCCGCAGCAAGCTGCTGATGACACCAAGCTGTGAGGTGTGATGGACACACTGGAGGGAGGGGATGTCACCCAGGGGGACCTTGACAGGCCTGAGAGGGGCCTGTGTGAACCTCATGAAGTTCAGCAGGGCTAAGTGCAAGGTGCTGCACCTGGATCGGGGCAATCCGAAGTATAAACACAGGCTGGGCACAGACTGGATTGAGAGCAGTCCTGAGAAGTACTTGGGATGCAGGGGGATGAAAAGCTTGATGTGACCCAGTAACTTGCACTGGCAGGCCAGAAAGCCACACGTCCTGGGCTGTATTAAAAGATTGTGGGCAGCAGGTCAAGGGAGACACATCTGTCTCCATGTTCCACTCCCATGGAGCATCCTCTCCCCACCTGGAGTGTTGTGTCCAGCTCTGGAGTCCTCAGCATAAGAAAGACAAGGACGTAAAAGACAAGGACGTAGTCAAGCAGACCCTGAGGAGGGCTGCAAAAACATCCATGGAGCTGGAGCACTACCCCTGTAAGTACCGGCTGAGAGAGCTAGGGTTGTTCAGCCTGGAGAAGAGAAGGCTCCAGGGAAACCTTAGAGCAGTCTTCTGGGGGCAGTTCAGAATAGCTGAAAAGAAACTTTTTACCAGGGAGTCCAGTGATAAGAAGAGGGGTAAGGGTTTTAAACTGAAAGAAGGTTTAGATTAGATATTAGAAGTTGTTTACTGGGAAGGTGGTGAGGCACTGGAACAGGCTGTCTGAATAGGCTGTAGTTGCCCCATTCCTGGAAGTGTTCAAGCCCAGGCTGGAGGGGCCTAGGAACAACCTATCTCCCATGGCAGGGGGGGTTAGAATTAGGTAATTTGTAAGGACCCTTTCAACCCAAACGCTCTGATCCAAACATTTTTCACAGCTTATATAAGCAGCTTATGTGGTTTGTAGGGACTTATTTTTTAGAGATAGGAAATAATTGCATTTTTCAGCTTTATTTTAAAAAAAGTTTGTTTTTCTCAGGTGTTCAATCAAGCACAGAATAAGGAAAGAAGGGGGAAACAGGAGCTTTCTGCCTTGTAAAACAACAAAGGCATCTACAGAGTTTTGACTGTTATGAGGCAGCTTACCATTTAACCGTATCCAAATCCCTAAGAACCTTTCTTTTGACTTGAGGGAAGTTCTTTTCATAGTATGTTAATTATTGTTGCTATAGCTAGTTAGGAAAAAATTGTTACCTCTTTGTCTAATGGCCAAAATAAATTAACTTATCAACACCTGCCAGAATCTGAATGCTTCCAATGTACTAGTGTGTGTATGAATGCCATGAACTTTGCAGGGAAACAAGCTTATTTTTCCCATTTGCTTTTTCATTCTTTCCCACGTGGTGGCCTTCTATGATGGAGTGACTACAGCAGTGAAAAATGAAAGGGTTGCAAGTGTCACTTATCTGGACTTCTGCAAAGCCTTTGAGAGTGTCCCACACAACATCCTTCTCTCTAAATTGGAAATGGATTTGATGAGTGGGCTATTAAATTGCTAAAAAGTGACTGGATAGCCATGGCCAGAGGGTGGTGGTCAGTGGCTCAGAGTTCCAATGGACAACAGTGAAAGTGGTGGCCCTTGAGGATCCTTGTTGGGACCAGTACTGTTTGATGTCTTCACTAATGACACAGATTAAAGGACTGAGTACACACAGCAAATCTGCAGATGACACCAAGCTGAGAGTGCAATTGACACTCCTGAAGGATGGGATGCCATTCAGAGGGACCTGGACAAGCTTGAGAAGTGGCCCCTGGGAATCCCATGAGGTTTAACAAGGCCAAGTGCTGCTGCTGCACCTGGGTCAGGGCAACCCCCGGTGCCAGCCCAGGCTGGGGATGAACAGATCAAGAGCAGCCCTGCCCAGAAGGACTTGGGGATGCTGGGGGTGAGAGCTGGACATGAGCCGGCCATGGGCACTCCCAGCCCAGAAAGCCAAGAGTGTCCTGGGCTGCATCCAAAGCCCCGTGGGCAGCAGGGGAGGGAGGGGATTCTGCCCCTCTGCCCCGCTCTGCTGAGACCCCACCTGCAGAGCTGCCTCCAGCTCTGGGGTCCCAGCACAGGAAGGACCTGGAGCTGTTGGAGAGAATCCAGAGGAGGGACAACAAGGTGATCAGAGGAATGGAGCAACTCTGCTATGGGGAAAGGCTGAGAGACTTGGGATTGTTCTGTCTGGAACAGAGAAGGCTTTGGGGTGACCTAATTGTGGCCTTCCAGTCCCTGAAGGGACCCCACAAGAAGGATGGAGAGGTTCTATGCACAATAGCATGTAGTAACAGGACATGAGGGAATGGCTTCAAACTAAAAGAAAGTAGCTTTGGATTACATATTAGGAGGAAGTTCTTTACTGTGAGGGTGGTGAGACCCTGGCACAGGTTGCCCAGGCAAGCTGTGGATGCCCCAGCCCCTGGAAGTGTTCAAGGCCAGGCTGGGTGGGGCTTGGAGCAACCTGACCTGGTGGAAGTTGTCCCTGCCCATGGCAAGGAGGGGTGGAACCAGATGATCTTTAGAGTCCATTCCAACCCAGGCCAATCCATGACTACATATTAATATTTTATATTGAATTGTTTCCCCATTAAAATTAAAACAGGAAAAAATTAGATTTGTATTTTGGTGACAGATTTTATTTCTGACCCTAGTCTGAGGGTCCTGTAGCAATATTAACAGAAGATGCTGAATCATCAATCAAATAAAGAAAACAGTGTCATCAGTTGCTTCAGGAAGTACAGGTGCAAGCACGTGTCGACAAACAGGGCACGTTCCCGACTACAAAAAAAAAAAAAAAAAAAAAACAACCAGGTCATTTGCACAGTTTGCATTCAATTCTACAGAAAAGCTAGAAGTTATTATTTATAAAGTACTTAGTATCTTCACAACAGTACCACCTCAAACTCAGATTTGACCACATGGCTACCTGGAGCTGACAGCTAACACAGAAGAAAGACTTGTTTTGCTTTTACAACAGCTACGCAGCAAAGGCATCAGGTTCTCTCCATGTTCCTCTTCAAACAATGGATTTTACAGGCAGGACTTTTTTTTTTTTTAAGGAAATGATTAAAAATAAGCTAGGTATAGCCCAAATCTAAGAAGAAGTATTTTGTCCTAGTTTTCTGCAATAGCATTTTACTATGACAACAGAAAAAAAAAGCAGGACGTCTAAAACAAGAAAAATTAATATGATAATCAACATTATCAAGGTAAAAAAAATTACAAATCCACCAACTAAATCCACCAATCCTCCATGCTAGTGGTGTTCTAATATGACCCCCATAGTACAATCAATTAATCTTTCTCTGATACTCTTGAGGAAATATGTGTTACACTGTAGACTCACTGAGAATTACCTAGTCCAGGCTCACACTGCACATAAAGGAGACTAGAAGTGCAAGTAAGAAAACATACAGTTCATTAATTACAGTTATTTTAGTCTAGCTTCAACATGATGCAAGCTTTTTTAAGACATTTGGAAGGAAACTTATTATGAAATCTAGTATCACACAGAATTAATAAAGGTAATTTAAAAAAATTAATCTACAAGCACTTCAGTATTTCTTCTGCTGGCCTTAGCTGTTACCATAAATTGGCCTGACATTGTGGTAAGACAGAGCAGACCCTTTGCTCTTCTCAGAGAAAATGAATCCATAGTGTTTATCTCAAAGTAGAAATACAGTAAAGAAAGCTATTCATGTACCAAAACAAGCTATAACTCATCCACGGCTTTCTTTCTTACTAAAAGGAAAACATGTTTTCCCTTACAGAAATGCTCCCTCTATTGAAAAAATTGCCCTTCAGGTGACTACAAATACACATTCCTTTCCTCACTTGCACTAGAATTTGGTTCCATAATGCATAAATTCAACAGCCAGTTATTTCCTGGTATTTCATCACACATTTTCAAAGAGGCAAAAGTTGCTTTTCCCAGAAGAATACACAAAATACACAACCCTGCACAAATCCTCCACCAATCCTGCAGTACTTACTCTCTGTAACCAAGGAGTTATGCAAGGTTTGTGAAACAAATGATGACAGGGTAGCTCTGTTACAACTTCACCTTCCACATATTCACTGCAACAGATAGTACAACACTGCTCTTGACCTAAACCTATGATGAAGAAAAAGCATTAATACCTTGTTCTACATCTAAGATGAGCTCAAATTAAAATACATACATTATTAAGTGTATCACTAATGGTTACAGTCACATTAACTCCAGTAAAGATTAATTTTCCAAATGGATCAAAACTATACTCAGATTCAAAAGATCTTTAAACAGCATTATGCAGTAACTATACTTAAATATTGCATCTGTGGTATTACAGCAAGTTGAACTTGTTCTTACAACCTTTGTGGAAATTACTTTTTCATTATTTTTCCATACCAGTGTAGTCACCTTTGATAGTAATCTGTGGCAGACAATCTATGGTTTCTTTCGTAGCTGGTGGATGACTCTGTTCAAAATCAAATGTAAGAGACTCCAAGTGTGCCAGGGCAGTCTGAAGGGGCTAAGCAGAGATTACGTTCTCTTAAGTATAACATTTCATACAAAGACAAATGAGAAAGAAAAGTTATCCAACTCTAGGAGTATTACTTTTTTAAATAGAAGATATGTCTGTCAGACTAACCACTACATAATTTTTATTTTTGTAACGAATGAGATGAAACTGAACGTCAAAACAGTAACGCCTTGGTTTTTAAGCGTTTTTAGAGTATGAGGACAGAGTCACAACTTGATTTACAATGAACACTGCTAATTTTATAAAGTTACAGAAAAGGCAGCAAGTTGAAAATGTAATAAAGCTTGCCAATCTAAAACTGTTCTTGCATTTTGCTTCTGAAAATAAAAGCCTCATTAATGTGTTTCCTGGCTTCAACTATTGAATTACTTGGGTACAAACAAAAATATTAATTACCCTGGCTACACTAACAGTGTAAACTTCCAGAAATAAAAAACCCAAGATTCACACAATTTGTCTAATCTTAAAACAGGCAGAATGCTCTGAAGTAACTTTGTTTTAAACTCTAATTTTTTGCCATACAAAATCTTTAAGACTCTAAGGCTACAGCATATTTGCTGCATATATTTGCTGTGTACATCATGCATTCAACCATGTAAGGCACTGAAACGATATCCAGTAGAAAAAAAATTAAAATCACAGAACTCAGAATATTTGGTTTTATTTGCTAAGGAATGTACTAGCTATTTCTGTTTGAACAGCAAACAAACTGAAACTGAAAAACCAAGAACACAGAAGCACTGGGTTCACACCCTGAATGAATTAGTCACATCCCTTGAGTATAATTACTTACTGTTCTAATCAGCTTGAAAATGATTTACTCTGTTGGCCACAAAACTCTCTTACTGTGAAGTACAAGATAGTGTGACATTTTTGTAATGTTGGAAATACACTTAACCAAAAAGCTCTATATACTAGAGAAACATTGGATTATACAGAAACCTCTTCAGCAGTCTTTCCCCTTCAACACTCACTAAAGTTAACAGAGCTGCAACCTGAAAACATGCCTGCACTTGGATCACAGTGACAAGGTAGCTCAAGCAACCACACTACCACAGATCTAAACTAGCAGGTTTATACCTACAGTCAAACCTTTGTGGCAGAGAGAGAGCAGCGTGAGCTAACAAATATTTACAGCTCCTACTGCCACATGGATTCTCACCTAGATATGTCAGTTTAAGGGAAAACCTGGAGTTATCCCTAGTGCAGTGTGCAAGTCCCCCTGCAAAACAGGTACACTGCTCCAATTTTACCACTAATACCCATCCAATTCTGGTACAGCAAACAATACTACCTTACTAACATTAAGATGATTTTAGTATTTGTAATTGGCTTTTTGCTGCAATACTCTGAGAATAAATCATAGGTAAAAATACTACACTTAATCAGAGTAACTACTGCACCTGGAAAAACTAGGTAAGATCCCAGGTACACAGAAGGATGCAGTATTATTTATGTGTCAAACTTCTGTTTATATTTAGCATGAGTATTTTCAAACAGAAAACATTGTATGGCTTGCTTGCTTTTGAAACCTACATAAAAGAAACATCATAGACACAAAGCCTTACAGTGACTCTGATGCTTAATTGCATTTTGAATTCCAAAGCAAAGCACTGTCTGTTTTATAACTTTTATAAGATGTATCTTCAAAATACCTGTACTTTCTGCCTCTTATTACTTATGTGACTGCTTACTTCTCCACATACCATAAACAATACGCTAGACATTGTTTTGTTAAAGTCAAGAGCACTACAGCCTACAGGGATTTGAGCTCCTTACATCTGTGAATTGGCACAGGAAATACTTAAAAAGTCACTGATGCAGCAGAGGCAACCAGCCTGTTCTGTACTGCTAATGAAGTAAACCAGACACTCCCAGCTACATAGTTTCTTTATAACAGATGGAAGAAAAAAATTTAAAAATCACACATACATTTTATTGATTTTTAGGAGCCTAGAGCCTTATAGGACATAGCTTTTCAAAACAAGTATCTAATATTTTCATTACTTCTCCTCTCCAAATGTCACAATTATTTGGGATAGATCTCTCCCACTCCCCTCCCCTCCAATTAAGACACACTTAATTTTGGATACTTTATTGTGTCACATCCCTTTCAAGTATTTCAAAACAACACTAAATTCTTCTGCTCATTTTTTCTGAACAATTTTTGTAATCAACTTCATACTGGAAAAATATGTGCTCTATATTCTGCTTGAAATTCGAAGGGAGTATTTGGAATTCTAACTCAAAACCTGTGTTGTCCATGTGGTCACAGTCAATACAACTGCTCCTTTCATTACTCAGCTACCACTTTCTGCTGACTAATTCCAAATATGCCAGACTTCAATGCCCACCATAAAGTTTCACACCCTTAAGTGCTACTTTCAAGCACAAATGCTATGTAGGAGAATCAGCTTTTCCATATTCTCAGTGTCCAGTACCACAGGTACCTCTGTAGACATCTGCCTGCTTGCTAATGGCGTTCAGTGATACTCTGTTCCTGGAGACACAAATGTAATTACAGCACCTCCTCAGCCAGCCATGCACATGATCACCTGGGATTACTTTTACAGGTCACTCTGACAAGACTGCACACGTTTCTTCTCACGGAGTAATTAGGCGGATGTTGTTACACAGGAATGAGAAAGAAAAACTTAAGAGTCATAATAAACTCAGTCTTCTCTTCAAGTGTTAATGTATAGATTAAAAAAAAAAATGGGATTAGTTTCCCCTCTCTACACAGATCCTTTTGCTTCAGTGTAAAGGAGGTCAACTGTTCTTGTAGTTCTGGTTTTTTTTGATGTAGCAAGAACCAGCAGCTATGAAAGAGACACTTTTCTCTAGACAGCTTCAAAATACTGCTTTTACAATAAGGATATCAACAGACCTTCTCCATGCTAATGAACTGTCTCTAAATGAGTAATGCTAACAAGATCCTACACAGCTGGAGAGGACCCTGTGATACTTGATCATGAATGATGACCTCCCATATACCTTGGGGGATGTACAATACCTGGAAATTACGTGACTGCAAACTTAAGGGAATGGCCCTTCCACTGCCTTGGAAAAGACCTGTGAAGCTTATTCCAAAAATCACTGACTTTTCACATACCCATGGAAAAAAACTCCCATTATCTATGACTGTTCCACTATCTGTCAGCTTTAGAGAGCATCTCAAAGTGCCCTTGGTATTTTGTCTGCAAGCACACCATGACACACAGCCTGCCCTGTTCACCCTTTTAAAGTAGGTGCTAGCAGTCACACTGCCCCTTGCTGCCCTAAACTTATGTCACCCACAAAACATTCAGTTCAGCTGTTGTAACACCATATTATATGTCTACACATCATTTAACTCTTATTTTGACAAATACCCTGCTGGGGAGATTTCTCGCAGTGCAAGAATTGTCGCATTGCACCAAACTGGATTTCAGCTAGCTCTATATTCACTCTGACACTGACCAACCTGAAGTAACAAACAAAAGACAAAGATCATAACCATGCTAGTTCTTGATTATAAATGCTTTGGTCTACCCAAAATTAGACAGGTGAAATGGGATTAACACAAGGTAAAGATAAAAGACGTTTTTTCTTTTGGGTCTTTTCATTTTCTTATTGAGGTTTTTGTTTGTTTGTTATTGGATGGGGGTTTTTTAAACTTTTTTTTTTATTTAAAATACATGGAGTCAAGACAGTCAAACACCGAAAAGTCTTCTACTGATAAATAAAAACTTCAGAAATCCAAATGTACTCTTGCAAAAAAAAAAAAAAAAAAAGTTGGGACAATTCACAGGCACAGATTCAACTAATAAACTTTCCTTTGTTAAGTAGAGAATTTGGCAAAATTCTTTAGAATAAATTAAATGGCATATGTTTATATTGGTAGAAATCAGCAACTTTCTTTCCTTTACAAGGAAATAAACACATATTCTAAAGGAGTAGGTACTGATCAATGACTTTTTGCAATACATCCTTTAAAAGAACTTCCAAGATTTATTTCCATGTTTGCAGACCTGAAAGTTCAAGCTAACACAGCAAAGTACTTTTTCCCTTGTTCCCCTGATTTTCAGATTAAGTTGAAAAAGGATTCAACTATAAACATTTGTGTCATAACATCACTCATATAAGACCAGTAAAAATATTTAAATACCTCCACAGCTTCTAAGCCTCCCTCTAGCGCCATAAATGTGAAAAATTGAGGTTCCATGTAAGGAATGGCTTGAGCAAGTCCTAGACCATCACCGAACTCATCAAGTAGTCTGAAAAACATGGGTTAGGAAACATGTTCTTATTTTCAAAATAAATAGCTGCAACACGAAGTGTGGGTATATCAAATTATTGCACATCACCTGCCAGTAAGAGCCAGACACCCAGCCAGCTGATCTCTCACTCCCCTGCCTCAACTGAACAATTAAGTAAGACTGAAGGAACATGGCTCAAGATAAAGACAGGGAGATGAGTCATCAATCACCACCATAGGCAAAACATACTCAATTTAGGAAAAGCCTTTATTTAATTGAAAGGTTGATGCAGATGATCTTTTGAGGTTCCTTTCAAGTTAGGCTGCTCTAGGATTCTATGAATTTATTGCCAATGAAAATGGATTTGAAGGGTGAGATAAAAGACAAAAACTGTAACACCTTTCCCTTAGCCCTCCCTTTATTTCCAGCCTCAACTTCACTCCTTCATCCTTGACTCGTCTAAGTTCCCCTATCCCAAGCAGGGCAGAGGGAAAGAACAGGGGTTGTGGTCAGTCCATGATAGTTCCTCTCTGCAATTACTTCCTCCTCACACTATTTCCCTGCTCCTGCAAGGGTCTTTCCCCCAAGGTGCAGTCCTTCACTGCTCCAGCACTGGTTCTCCATGGACAGAGTTCCTTCAGCAAATCCCTACCTGTTCCACCTTGGTCTTCTTCGGGGCTGCAGGGGAATCTCTTCTCCAGCACCTAGAGCACTTTCTCCCCCTTCTTTTCTGACCTTGGTGTCTGCAGGGTTGCTTCTCTCACATCCTCATTTCTCTCTCACACACTGATTGCTGTTCAGCATTTTTTATCCTTTCTTAAATACTTTCCCGGAGGCCCCACCCTGTGGTGGGTCCAGTGAAGCCAGCTGGAACCAGCTGTGTCCCACATGGGACAGCCCCAGTGTGGCTGTGGCCCAGCCTGCCTTCACCATGAGGAGAAATAAAGAAATAATTTGGGTTGGTTTTCCCCCTCAGGATAATGATCCTGATGGGGAAGGTGAAGGCAAGGCTGGGGAAATTCCCGCCATTAAGTGTCCATCAGAATGTCAGTTACACCCCTCTCCCCTCAGAGTTATTTTAATATTCATAAGGGTTTTTTAATATTCATTGAGCTCTGGAAAGTTCTGTTGTTCTATTGTATTGATTGGTTAATTCAAATATGTTCCTCCCCCAGTTAAATGTTATTGGGTATCTGTCAGTTTTTATCACATTCCTATTGGCTGAACCCTGGATCCTCCCCTTGTACCTCCCCTTTTGTTCTGTAATTAAACCCCTGTCAGGAGGGCTTTGGACTCTTTGGAGCCTTGTGTCCCTGAGGTATGGTTGTGCATGTGGCAACAATAAGGCTTGGGTACTGCTACTTGGGTCCTTCCAGCTCCTTTACCTCTGCCTCGCTACTTTAGCATGGACTGCTGCTGCTCTCACTGCCAGGAGACTGACAGCCTCAGGGAAGGAAACAGACAGAGATCTACAGTGCTCGCAGACTGTCTGACCAGAGCCGAGCGCTCATGTTGCTCCTTGGCCAAACAGCCAAGCCAGTGGAGCGACACCCCAGCCTCTCAGAAGCAGCTCTGCAGCTCCCTGCCCCTGGTCCCAATACAGTGGTACTGCACTCCACACAATGTACACTTCAGAATATCTTCATGGGAGTTTTTACTGTCAAAGGGCGTAAGTTCAGCTAATATGTTTCAGATGTATGCTATTAAGGTTGTTTTACAACTAACAATCAGATTTTGATTACATCATGTGTCACAGTTCATGGCTTGGCAGCTCCTTTGAGTTTTGTTTTAGAAATTCAGAAACATCTTAAAACAGGCACAAGTGAAATGATGTACAGGTCTGCACATGCTCAGCAGACAAAACTGAACAGGCCATCAACATCTTTGTTCCTGTTTTTAGTAACTAGGAAGCTTACCAAGGCTAAGCTCCAACACTTAAAACACAGCTTCTGTCCCTACCACACACTTCCATTGCTAGCTTACTGCCTGACAGCATAAGAACACATGCCTTACTTCTAGTTTGGACTCTGATGCATTGGTCCCTTCTATGCTTTTCCACAATGTAACTTCACAAGGAGAAAATACCAGCATTGGTATGTCTGTACTGTAGTTTATATTTTAATAAGCAGAAGAGAGCAAGTGCTATGTCTCTCAGTGGAAAGCCTTCTGTCTATCTCATTCTAAAATAAACACATTATACTATTATACATTAGACTATTCCGAATGTGGCTCCAATCACTTTATTCCTTGTATTTGCAGAACTTTTACAACAAATTTATTGCAATATCCTTCAGTAATCTAATGACAGAAAATCAAGTGAAGCATTCAAAATTATGATAATATTACGTAAGTGCATGGCATTTCAAAGAGAAATAAAATAGGTTTATAATGGCTAACTTACACCAGTTTCAAAGGAGAAAAAGAACAATTGTGAAATAGGACTGACTTGAATGCCAATTACATTTATATTGCCTGACTTTTGTTATACTTCCACTTGAAAATCAAATTAAAAAATACACCCATCCCTTGCATATTTTGGACATGAAAATTTTCTCAAATCACAGCCTGCCTGATGTAGAAAACTCTTCCCTTTTCTCTCATTAGAAGATACATAGCACTTGAAGTACCTTAAACCTTAAAACTGAGATTATCAATCTTTGAAGCACCTGCATACTGACAGCTATGAGTACTTCTGACATCTTACATAAAAAACAAAATAGTAACTACAAAACCTTTGAAATTAAAGCAGATAACTATCAAATGCATACCTCCACTCCACATCCAGGTCTTCACTCACACTGGAGTCATCCTCAAAGTTATTTCCATCCAACAAGAAGAATCCAAGAGGCACAAAATCACTAATTGGATCATTTTCCTCATCACTGCTACTTTCTACTTCTTCTCGGTACTGTAACCAAGGAATTTCACCTTCCTCCAGTAATGCCTGGTCCCTTTATATAAATAAATGAAAAGGTAAAATTAAAAAGTTGAGAGAATTCACAAACACATGTAAGCAACAAAAGCTAAACGTAACACAAAGACTAAGCAGGCATGTGTCCCAGACTGCAGAGTCACAGATTAGAAATTTAGCATTTGCCATAAAAATTAAAGAAATTCCCAGTGGTATCAGCTTCAGACTCAGAATCTAGTAACACCCATGATTATCTGGCGAAGTTATTTGTCTAATGCTCAAGACCAGCAGTACAGTAAGCAGTTTGCTTTGCATTTTCCCTAGTACAGACAGCATCCCTGCCAGAATTAAGAGATTTGGTACTGAACATTTCCTTATTTATCTACAAGTTCCTAAAAGCATTAAGAAGGAAGACTATCTCGATACCACATAGGAGCCTCCATGGCAAACCTTAGCCTGAATGCAATGCAAAGAGCTACTACTTGCAGGAGAAAGACTCCTCTCATTCCTGGATACCCTAGAGGAGCACAAGTCAGCTGGATGTTGAGGGTCACAGGGCTGTGAGTCCCACTTTCCTTAGAAAAGGGAAAATACACAGGAATTATGTTAAAGATGCATACATTTTCAGGCTGTTCATAGCAAAGAATGTTTAAAAGCACACAGCTCCATTATTGTAATTCCAAATAAGATGAGTTTTCCTAAAGTTTTCATGAAGTCACACTAGTGCTCCAGGACCCAAGAATGTGGAGAATACTAAAAAAGCATTAACAATAAACTGGACTGCTTACCTATAGGTGCTGTGAACCTAAGAGTGGAAGAAGCTGAAAGAACATAGGGGCATCTTTTGCTTTATGAAGACCCAAACTAGAGTCAACATTAGATGCTTAGAAAAAAGCCGAGCACACTCTTCTTAGCTATATATGGCTACAAATTTTGCCTTATAGCAAAGGCAGCTGCAGTTTATAAAGTACAGAATGACTGAAAAAATAAAGTAAGTTTAAAGTTACTAGAGCAAGCAAGTAGTTGAAGTTTAATCACTGATAGGGCTGCAGAAAATAAGGAGCACCAGTGGAATAGGAGAAGCAATAAAGCAGAGAGATAAAAAGTTCTTTTCAAGGAATTCTAAGCAGTATCAAAAGATGTTTATATACTATGTATATCTTAACAATTAACTTACCTAACTGGCTTTTTAAAGTCAATATATTAAGTGTATTAACTATATTGACACTACATGTCAATAGACTCTAATTGTTCCTGTATTTTTCTTTAGATAAAATTGCTTGCATGAAATGCCATATTTTCCCTAATTTGAAATACACACAACTGCTCAGATTATTGAGATGTAGGCAAATGATTGTTGCTAGCATGGTAACTGCTTTCAGAATAGACGTTATTCTGTGTAGTGCTATGTGAATACTCTACTACTGCCAGAAGCTAATG
Organism: Pomatostomus ruficeps; assembly: GCA_013400735.1. Lineage (NCBI taxonomy): Eukaryota > Metazoa > Chordata > Aves > Passeriformes > Timaliidae > Pomatostomus > Pomatostomus ruficeps. Next base: position 51,766 of record VYZT01021925.1, read on the forward strand.
GAAGTTAGCTAATAAAATAAAGGCATACCCTTCTTGGAAACAGAAGTCTGTGTTCTCCTCTTTCACACCACTGCTGCTCCTCTGCACCTCAGGGTCACGTTCCTCCCCGCATGGGACAGTCTCCCAGCTTTCATCACTTGAGGACTGCTCTTTTTCCATAGCAGTAAAATAGGAAGGCACAGATGTAGACCATTCTCCATCACTGCACTCTGAGCTGCAGTTTAAACAAAGTAATAGAGTATGAATTTAAACACTGCTTTAAGGGAAAGAAAACAAAAACCAACACTCTGCCACTTTATACTTTCCTATCAGCATTGCTCTCAATATAAGCGACTTTTTACCTAGGAGAAATTAATCTTTTGCTTTCTATAGATGCATTACAAATCAAGTTTAAGGTTAAACAAAATAGTAGTGCCAGCACAATCTTAGGAAGGATGAACTACTGCTACCATTGCTGATGGCACTTAAGACGTTTCACTCACTACAGTGATAGTTATGAAGTTCAAAATATGGTCAACTAGCTATGTCACTTCAAAAAGTTAGAGAAAACAAATATGCAAACAGCCAACACAAGCCTGTTGGCTGTTTGCATATAAACAGAGCTCATTTTGTAAAGCAATCCACAATACTCACAGCATGGTTTTCAAATCTGCTAAAGCCAGTATGGTTAGATGTCTTGTGACCTCCACACCTACGAACTCAGTAATTTCTCCCTTTATGCAATATTACAAATACATGCCAATGGAACTTTCAATTTAACGAATTTTAAGTGCTTTTGAAAAACTGTGTAGTATACACTGTAAGTTTTACAACAGTAAGTAAGTTAAAGACACAGATTATATATATGTATTTTAATTTGAGGCAGGAATATATTTTTCTATCATAATTTTGATGACTAAGAAGAGTGATGGAAATGAGAATATTCAGTAATTTTGGGCTATTTTAATGGATTACTTTAAAATAGAAATCATATCTATTAAGAAATTCTGATAGGTAGTCTAATGCATCTAATTACACCAACTGAAGCTGAATACTGACATTTTTGAACCTTTTGTTCTGTTTGGTTCTTTGGTTTTGGGTTGGGGGTTTGGTTTGGTTTGGAATGTTGTTTGATCGAGTTTTTTAATATATATTTTATAGTTTTATCTTAGATACTCTAAGACTAGCTGAAATACTCAAATGCCTTGTTTTAGTTGTCTCTGTTTTACGTGGAAACTACTTCCAACACAGTTTAAAATAATACTCTTTTGGCTTTGGTCAAATCTGTTCTCTTTAAGGTTTATACACAAACACTAATTCAAACCAGAAAAGGATATGCTTAAAGTCACTAATACTAAACAACTGAAGGACATGAAGCATTTCAGAACTCAGAATTTAACTGTGCTCAATTCTGCAGAGGTGCAGAACATTAATGGTTAAGAGAGTTACAGACTTGTCACTTGACAAAAAAACTTAGCACTTGCATGTGCATTTTCTGACAATAGTCTCTCCCCTGGCTGAACTCCCTCCGGAACTGCACCCACCATACAGTCCAAAATGAAATTGAGGGAGCTAACTAATGGATGTGATCCTCCTCGCTCCACCCCTGCCCTGGGACCTTCTGCCACCTTTCCAACTTAGAGCAAACATGGTTCTAATAAACATGCAAGACTTTCTCCTTCCCACACAGCTTCTACATGCTAACACCACAAGAGTTGTGCACCTCCTTGAAGCAAAAATGTGAGGTGGAGACCCATAGTGCAGCAACCAAAAGGTGAATTTCTCCCTGGGTTGGGAATAAGCTAAAACTGAGCTGAAGGATGTAGTTTGACACATATGTCAAATCCACTTTTTATGCAGCTCTACATAAACATGAAAAATGGTTTAAACCTTTAAACATAAAACTTTACCTTTCAAGAGTGAACATACTACTCGTTTGTACAGACTAATCTGACAATTTACTTCATAAACGTAAGTCTTTTGAGGGTTTGGAACATAAATTATGGGGATTCTTAAGTTAAAAACACATGATTTCCATTTCCTAGTTCAGTTAATGTCATAATCAACAACATTTCAAATAATCAATCTGCATTCCTTTTTGTCATGCTACAATAACCCATCACTATGCATCATGGAAGCCAATGCTATAATTGTGGAATACATTCCACTTCCTTCATGGCATTTTAATTTTCTAGCAGCAGCATTTCAAAAATGGAAAATTTTATGCACTAACAAAATATTTTGAAAAGTAGGCCTTATAAGGAAGTAAAGGATTTATTTGCAAGTCCACCTGTACCTTTATTAAGAATCACAGAATTGTCAGGGTTGCAAGTGACCTCTGGAGATCATCCAGCCCAACCTCCCTGCCGTCCTGCAGTCCAGCCTGGGGCAGGTGACACAGGAAGGGGCCCAGGTGGGTTTGGAATGTCTTCAGAGAGGGAGACTATGACCTCCCTCAGATACCTGTTCCAGTGCTCTGCCACCCTCAACCTAAAGTTCTTCTTGCTGTGGTAGAACTTTTTGTGTTTTAGTTTATGACCAGTGTTCCCTGTCCTGTCACTGAGCACCACTGAAGAGAGTCTGGCACCATCCTCTCAGTACCTGCCTGGAGATACTTATTTGCCTTAATGAGATTCCCTCTCAGTTTTCTCTTCTCTAGACTGAACAGGCCCAGCTCCCACCTCTCCTCATAAGAGAGATGCCCCAGACCCCTCATCATCTCTGTGGCTTCCACTGGACCCTCTCCAGTAGCTCCTTATCTTTCTTCAACTGTGGGGACCAAAATGAACACAATACCCCAGATGTGCCTCACTAGGACCAAGAAGGGGGGCAGGATCACCTCCCTGACCTGCTGGCCACACTCTTCCCGATGCATCTCTGTCCCTGTCTCTCCTGGCCCCCAGGACACACATGGCCCATGGTCAACTTGGCACCCAGCAGCACCCCCAGGTCCTTCCCAGCAGAGCTGCTCTCCCGTGGGTCAGCTCCCAGCCTGTGCTGGTACTGGGCGTTATCCCCCCCAGGTGCAGGACCCTTTACCTACAACTTGAAGAAAAAAAGCCCCTAGGTCTACCATCCCATTTTAAAATGCATTTTTTTCTCTCATAGTTGCAACTCTGCAATATTTTAAGGACAAGAGTTTATGCAAATTAATTTTCATGCTTTTCTCTCTACAAAAACACAGGAAACACAATCTACTAAGTAGGTTAGCTTACGAATGGCAAGCACACGCAAAAAAGAGCCACATCAACATCTAGGAGATGTGTATTGTAAAGAATGCTGTGGGAACAGAATCAACAAAATGAAAGCAAACTGGAAGACAAATAAGGAAAAAAGCCATCACAAACACTACTGCATCTTCCATAGATGATCAGAATGTTTGAAATGTTTTTACCCTCAAATAGCTCAGTTATTTAAAACTAATTCATAGTGAAAAGTTCTCAACCAACACTTTATGAATAGAAGTTAGTCAATATAAAGTTTATCCAAATTAGTCTTGTCTTTTGGGTGAAGAGCTCAAAACAGGAGGAACCTGAATACTGGTCCTTGTGTCAAGGGTGGAGCAATTTGTAAATATGAAACTGTAATAATTAATAGCTACTTTGGAAACGTCTATTAGTCTGAAGAATTTCCATTAAAAAAGGGATTATAAGCAATCCTATCAAGTTATTCTTCTGATATTACAAGAAAGAATAATTTCTTTCAAAAGGCTGGAGACAAGCACATAAATAGGTTGCCATGCAGAATATTGAGATTTCGTAGCAAAATACCAAATTCTGAAGAGTGAGCCTAGAAAGGAACTTTTGAAGACCCATAATTTGCTAAAACCATGCTGAACAAGGCTTTCAGCCCTCCATCTGCTCAGTAAAGATGAAATAAAAACAAATCAAGGAATATTCCTCAGTGATAAGATGCTCTGACTGCAGACATAAGGCTTTTTACATTACCAGAAGAGTGAAGAAGAACTGAAAGGAAAAGTTGGCATCTTGCTATCTGATCATACTCTGAAATGCCTAAAGTTTTTATATCTCATTTCCTAACACATTTTATTTACACAAAAGATTCAATAAGAAAACAGATATAAAAGGAAATTTTACCTGTCTTCATCTTTGTGGGACATCAAGTAATGTCTTCTGTGGTCTTCAAAGTCATTCCAAAAAGCACTGTCACTTAGAACATTGTTTTGTTCTTGAGCTACTGGATTTCTTCTTAAGTCTGTTTCTGTGTTCTTCTGATCACTGTGCATTCTTGAGAGAAAGAACATACCAGAACTCATCTCTTTGCCATCTCTCAAGGGACACTCAGGATGGCATTTCTGGACATCAACAATTCCAATTCTTCTCCAGCAATCACTTTCCTCTTCATCATCATTAGGACGATGATTTTCTCTCTCCAACTGTTTTGCAGAGTTCTGTTTTCTGATTTTAGGTCTCACTACTAGCTCAGATGAATTTTCTTGGTCAGTCTCTCCATCACTGACATTTAATACATCAGCAATTGGTATGGGGGTTCCAGTTCCAACATCTACTATATGTGTTACCTGTCGTGTTTTGTAACTGGCACCACTCAGGCTCATTTTTGGTATAGCTTCATCTTCAGCAGATCTAAGTGTCCTATTGTTTGGACATGCCAAAGGCATTGGCCCTGCTTCTTCACAACTTTCTCTATAAACACTGTAGTTGAAAGCAGACAGTCGGGTCTGCAAGTCATTAAGAGACCTCACCTCTTTTTCACACTGAGACAGTAGGTGTCTAGTCTTACCTAGTCTTCCCTGAATTAGACCTGTTGCTTCTGTTATCCAAGAATATTTGTCTTGAGCATCCTCTTCCTCTCCATCACTGCTATCTGGCTCATAGGAGTCAATATTCACAAAAGCCATTCCATTCTTACCACTCAAGTCATTACACCCTCCAGACATGTATTCTGCAAGGTTCTCAGATTTTTCATACGGATTCATAAACTCCCGTGAGATCTGGTTGCCTTCTAGACCATAACAGAACACCGAAAATGGTGATGTGTTCACTTCAGAAGTTTGGCGTGATGCACTTTGGCAAACAGGTTCTCTAGTGCCAGCATCTTTTGACAAAGGCTCATCTAATAAATCAGCAGAAACTTGAACCAATGGACTGGAACTTTCAGAGAAAGCTGTAAGAAAGAATGCACTGGAATAATCAAAACCAACAGGAATATTCTCATCTACAACAACTGCTCATTAAAAAGAAGAGATAATTTACTAGAACTGCAGTGCAAAGTGATAGAAACATTTATCAGAGGTGCAGTCATTCTTTAATAATATATTTACTTTCTCATTTATACAAACTAAGCCTATAGAAATACATCTAAATTATACAGCTACGGATGTGATAGGGAAAAAAAGTATTAAAGGAACATGTACACAAGCAGAATTTTTACATTGTTCATATAAAAGGGAATTATAAGATAACAGGAAAACTGAATGAACATTTCTCTCCATGTTGGACTGTCCATTCATTAACTGGCTAAATTGTGCCTTCTGCCACACTCAGATAAAGCCACTTATTGCTACTATAAATTACATACTAAGTGAACTGTATTTTGTACATGCACCTTTGAGTGCAACTCCTCGTAAGAAGAAAATAGCAGGGTTGAGTGTGGTATTACAGTTAATAGTTCCTTCATCACAAATGCATTTTAGTTATATTAAACTTGAACACCTCTTGCATAAAGGGACAATCAACATCAAATCTTAGCGGCAAGAGTTAAAGCAGGTAAACACATGTATACTGCTGCTACCACAAAATTAATCCTTTGTTCAAGTAAATTTTAAACTCCTAACCAAGGCAAGGCAATAGTCCAGACTATTTTGTCCAAAATCTCATCTAAATTGTTACTCCATGACTAGGTTGGTGAACTCCTGGCTTTGGAATCTTATGACAGCTATGCCCCCAGCACCAGGAGTCTGGCTTCCAGGAAATAATACCGTATCTAAGTAGAATCTTGGAGCTCCTCCACAAAATTGCTAAGAGCCAAGGCTGGCTGGCAGGCCCCTGTGGAGATCATCCAGTCCACTCCTCTTGCTCAAGCAGTCACATACAGTAAGTTACCAAGGACCAAATCCAGTCATATTTTTAGTACTTCCAAGTGTATCTCCTTCTACCCATCTTCCACATTTTCTTAGATTTCTAAAGCACCTGGATGATAACTTCCTGCTACAGGTACTACAGGGGCCAACTAGGAAAGGTGCTGTCCTTAATTAATTGCTTGGTAACTGAGAGGGGTCTCATAAGCCAAGTGGAGACTGGTGGCATTCTTGGTCACAGCAAACATGAAGCGGTTATGTTTAAAGTCTCCGGTGACAGAAGGAAAAGTGAAAACTTCAACTCTGGACATGAGGGGAGCAGACTTCAGGGAACTAGTTAGTGAGATCCTGAGAAAATGCTTTGGAAGGCGCTGGGGTCAGTGCTGGTCACTCTTTAGGAACCATGTCCCAAGCACACAGGAATAGACAATTCCAAAAATGTTGGAAGTCAAGCAAGTGAGGCACAAGGCCTCCTTGGATGATCAGGGATCTTCTTTGGGGAGTTAAAGCAAGAAAAGAAGGTGTATGGCCAGTGGAAGCCAGGTGAAGTGACATGGGAGGAATAGAGATATGTTGCTGCCACTGAAGGTAGAAAATTCATGTGGCCAAAATTCAGCTGGGGTTGGATCAGGCCCAAAACATGGGGGACAATAAAAAGAGCTTTTTAAAGTATGTCAGTAGCAAAGGCAGCACAGAAATAGCATTAGCCCATTACAGGATGAGGATGGTCACCTCAGGGACAAAAACAAGGCAGGGATGTTAAATGATTTCTTTGCCCACTTTCAAGACTGATGAAGAGAGTGTTGGATGTCTAAGGGGGTGCAAATGCCGACCTGGATGACGATGACCATGAGAATGATCAACTCCCTGAACTAGTATGGGATCTGCTGCTCCTGCTGAATCCCTGTCAGATTATGGGGCCTGATGGGATTATTCTGAGGGTAGTCAACTAGCCAGCTGGGGCCTGATGGGATTATTCTGAGGGTAGTCAACTAGCCAGCTGATGCCTCTCAATGATTTTTGAGCAGTTCTGGGAATCCATAAAGGTCCCAGCTGACTGGACGCTGGCTAACGCTGTCCCAGTTTTCAAGGAGGGCAAGGATAACCCTAGAAATGAAGGCTTGTCAGTTCACTTCAGTGACTGGTAAAATTACAGAGATGACAACTCTGGGGTAGTGAAAAACCTGAAGGACAATGCAGCCATTGATCCCAGCCAGCATGGCTTCATGAGGGGAAAGTCCTGCTTGTCGAACCTAATTTGCTTTTACGACAAGGTATTCCACCTATCAGATTAAGGGAGCCAGTTCACATTATCTTTTTAGATTTTAGCAAAGCTTTTGGTACTGCCTCTGCTAGGATCTTTCTGGACAAAACACCGAGCCAACAGATGGACAAACACATCATGTGGCAGGTGAGCAGCTGGCTCACAGGTCAGACACAGAGGGTGACGGTAACTGGAGTGACATCACACTGGTGATCTGTCAATGGTGGGATTCCACAGGGCTCCACTTCACGCCCAGTGCTCTTCAACATCTTCATAAACAACTTAGACACAGGACCCAAAGGTACACCGAGTAAGTCTGCTGGTGACACTAGGCTGGGAGATGCTGATGAGCTGCTGGAGATCAGCACTGTAGAAATCCTGGTTGCTGGCGAGTTGGACAGAGGTCAGCAGTTCCCTGGCAGCCAGGAAGGCCAACCCTGTCTTGCGGGGCACCAGGCCCAGCATCACCAGCCAGGCAAGGGAGGGGATTGTCCTGCTCTGCTCTGGGCTGGGGTGGCCTCACCTCTTGTGCTGGGGGCAGTTTTGGGCAGCACCATGTAAGACAAAGATATTAGAGAGTATCTAAAGGAGGGCCATGAAGATGGTGAGGAACCAATGGGGGAAGTCACACCAAGGAGCAGCTGAGGTGATTTGGTCTGTTCAGCCTGGAAGAGACTGAGGGGAGACCTCACTGGGGTCTGCAACATCTCCAGGGAGGAAGAGGAGGGGCAGACCTTGATCTCTTCTCTGTGGTGCCCAGTGACAGGACTCAAGTAAATGGCCTAAAGTTGAGTCAGAGGAGGTTAAGGTTAAATATCAGAAAAATGTGGGTTTTTTTCATCAAGAGGGTGTCTGGGCACTGAACAGGGTCCGCAGTGCAGTGGTCACAGCACCAGCCTGACAGTTGATGAAGTGTTTGGACAGTGGTCTCAGACACATGGTGTGACTCTTCGGATGTCCTGTGTAGGAATCAGGAGTTGGGACTCCATGATCCTTGAGAGTTTCTTCTAACTCAGAAAATATGCAACATTTTAGGCAATACCTACCCACCCAAATATAATATCAACTGGGGAAAAATGCAGCCTAGTGGAGGTAAAGAAAGTAAATCAATCCAAAATGTTTCTTTAAGATAAATTTGAAGAGTTCTAATATACACACAAACAAATGTACAGGAAAGGCATTTTGTTATTAGACTAATTTACATACAAAGCAACTGTATTAACAACAGGGAGATAATACACCCTTAAACTGCATATATCTAATGACCCCTAAAATAACTGCATGCTGCTGTCTGTGCAACTGAAACAAGAAATGTGGTAGCGTTCTAGAGAGACAGTAGGAAGAGCTCCACAAATGTCAACACTGTCTTACAGGAAATAAACCTTTAGATGAAAGCATAGAAAATGTATGAAGCATGGAAAACAGTAAACACATTTCAACAACAAAAAATTAAAACCACCCCAAGATGATCTACATCACACAACAGATTATAAGAACAGTCAAATACAAAACTAAAACGGCACTGTGCCATTATTATGTAAAAAAAAAAAAAAATAGAATAAGAAAGCAGTTTCAAAATAGTCTATAAGGGAAGGAGGAAAAAAAAAGCTACCTTGTAGAACCATAGAATCATTTATGCTGGAAAAGACCTCTAAGATGTCGTGTAACCATAAATCTAACACTGCCAAGTCCACCACTTTAGGCTATGTATACACACCTTCTAAGGACCTGCAGGAACTGGTAACTCCACCACTTTTCTGGGCAGCTTGTTCCAATGATTAACAACTCCTCTGGTGAAGCTATTTTCCCTAAGAGCCAATTTAAATCTCCCCTGGTGCAATCTGAGGCCATTTTCTCTTGTTCTATCACTTGTTATTGGGCAGAAAGACCCACACCCACCTCATTCCAGCCTCCTCTCAGGCAATTGTACAGAGCAAGGTCCCCCCTGAGCCTCCTTTTCTCCAGGCTGAACACCCTCAGCTCCCTCCGCTGCTCCTCATCAGACTTGTGCTCCAGACCCTTCCCCAGCTCCGCTCCCTTCTCTGGACACGCTCCAGCCCCTCAGTGTCCTTCCTGAATTGAGGGGCCCAGCACTGGACACGGCACTCGAGCTGCCGCCTCACCGCTGCCCAGCACAGGGGGACGGTCACTGCCCTGCTCCTGCTGTCCCATGCCAGGTGCCCTTGGCCACCTGGGCACAGCTGGTTCATGTGCAGCCAGTGTTGTGCAGTAAGCCCAAGTCCCTTCCCCCCAGGTACTTTGCAAGATGTAAGGCTATACCAAATGGGTTTTTTTAAGGTGAAAACCTCAGCCAAAGAAACAGGACTATATTTCTAATTCAAGAAGTCAGTCTGTAGCCCTCTATTAAATTATTATTCAGATGCTAATGTCACAGAATGTATTTTGGTAAATACTAACATCCACTATTCATTAAACGAGAAAGGGAAGTGGTCTAACTGGTATAAACAAATAAGAAAAGAACTTTTAAAGATGTTTTATAGGCTTAAACTGATTTTCACTATAGCTAACCAGGACAGAACAACCTCGTTCATGATGCATCAATATTTCACAGCCTAGTTCCAAACAAGGTTAGATAGAATAGGTATTCTCTTCCAAATGTGATTTTTAATTTGAACTGAAGACAAAATAATTTCAATTATACAATACTATTGTTATCTAGTTTGTTAGAATGCATGAAGTCATTATGAATGTTCTTCTTCAGGCGAAGCTACACAGCCTAGCATAGATTTATTAGATTATATATACTTAATAGAATGAAATTTAGTATAAAGGCAAATTAAGAATATACAAAATGTACTTTATATGTTGTTTAAGTGGCTCAGTAACATGAGCCACTCATGTGGCTCTCCATGTGCCTTCCTACTCCACCCCCAAATATCCCAGTTTGCAACTAAATGGCACATACAAAAAGATATGTACATACATAAAGGATTTTCTTTCTGAACATCTTCCAATTCTAATTGTTTGCAGTCTTCATTCTGTTGATGTTCACCTCTGTCTTGATTACTCAAAAGTTGTCTAAACCCAACATAGGAATGTCTTCTTCCATATCTTTCACCTGTAATAGTCTGATATCCTCCTGCAGGTTTGGGCCAGGCAGTTTTGCTAACTCCTTGGCCCATGGCTACATGAGATTATGGAGAAAAGAAAAAGAGACACTTGTTAGACAACAATATGTGTCTACAGTTTCCCTCTTCCCCAACACTTTGATATACTTATTTTAGCAAGGAATTTTCTATTTCTCTAAAGTCTTAAGTTTCATTAGCAACATGAGTATTAAGAACATGAAGTGCTCTGGGCCCATATGTTATGAAAGCATGTAACTGAACTTTCATCTACACTAAATAATATTGGTATGTAGAAGCCTGTGTGTTTCTGGGGTGATTAAAATGCTGCTGCCTTCCCAGGCATCACCTCTTCTGAGGCACTGCCAGGTACGATGCAGCTGCTAACACCCACACACAATCTTGCCAGATAGCTTTGGCAGAGATGCTACAGTCAATGAAGAAGCAAATCAGGAAGGCCCTCTGTATGGAGTGTTCTGCAAAGCTTTATTCCAACCACATGCAAAGATGGAAGGACAAACACAAGGAATTCTGCTCAGGAAGGGCTCCCATGGACAGAGAGGAAGCTCTGCCCTCTGGCATGGGGTTATAAAGGTTACCAGACCAATGGAGAGAGGGCAGGGGGGTGGAGAGGAGATGCCAGAACCTGTGCAGGGACTTCATGGGCATGTTTAAGGACAGCAGTTTCAGGCAGCAGGGCTAAGGTGTATCAGATAGCAAAGGGGGCGGGGAGACCAACCCGGATAGGGGAACCCAGGTACCTTTGAAATGGCAGAAGCCAGAAGTCCAGGGGGAAGGTCTTTTCACTCTCTATAACTGAGAGGGTACTGGTGGCATAGGCCCATCAACCTCCACATTGGTAAACACTGATTGTGCTTCTATCTTAACATGCTTTTGGTAAAGAACAGAGACTTAATAAAAAAAAATTTAAAAAATGAAGCCCAGATGTCTTCGCTTTTTTTATTTTTTTCACCCTTCTCATAAATCTGACACAACATACATATCAGCTTGCAAAAAAGATTTGGAAGCACTATAATGGAAAAGCCTTCAGGTAATACAGCACAATTCAGGCAGCCCTAGCTAGCTTATCTTTGTGACTGGAGAAGTATAATTAATCAAATCACACCTTCTAAAACAAAAGTCCCAGGGAGAAGGCTTTATTCTTACTGCTAGAGGTAGTATGTTCAGGCATGGCCATACAAAGCATTGCCCACACACTGCTTTGTATTACAGCAGTTTTTCATATTAATGAAACTTACAGCTTTTACCAAGAAAATATGGGATAAGGCATACAAAGGAACCTGAGAAACAGCAGAGAAAGGCTGCCAACATTGTAATAAGGAGCGATTTTAATACAGCAGTATTATCAGGTATTAATCATCTAACACAAGGGTTCATGCCCAAAGGCTGTTGCTTCTACAAATGCAGTCAGAAGTTCACTATTTCAGATATACAGTGACTTCCTTGTGTCCCTCTAAGTCACTTTTAATCTTTACTAGATATGGAATTAAAAAGTTTCTGTTCTTGAAACTCACCAAATTAAAAAGTTAACATTAAAGACATGAAAGATAAAGTTTGCAACCATTAATATAGAGTATTAGGAGCTTCAGAAAAATACGAAAGCTTTTTTATTTCCTGGCCGTGCTACTAATCTCTTTATTACACTTTAAAAAAAAGAGTATCTATGAGCAGAGACATATGAAAGAGATTGAACCTTTGCAGAAAAAATTTAGTAAGTATCTGAGGCTTTTTTTCCTCATTTATCTATGAAACTCTATGTAGGTTGCCTACACATAATTTTCCCTGGAAATATTTCTGTGTATTCCTCCAGACCTGCCCATCCTCCAGTGAAAACCAGAGCTAACATGTTTGTTTTGTTATTAACTATACCACCCCTGCAATCTTTAGAAAAGTGAAAACTAGTGTCTTTGCAAAAAAACCCGAAAACTTGGCAACTAATGCAAGAAAAAACAGGACTGACAATTCATTTTCCTATCTAGTCAGCCAGTAGTTAATATCCTTATTAAGTCAACCAGCAAGCTATTTTTTTTTCAACCAAGCTCTGACAATTCTTAAATTTCCCTTGATTACAACATGGTTGGTCAGCAGACTGCCAGAGGGAACTGATAGTTAGCAGCCACATCCGAACACGCAGAGCGAAATCCAAGTTAGATTAGTAAATCAGAACAGCAATGCAGAAATCTGTCCTCAAACAAGTGGCTGAAACAAACAAGGTAAAAATACAACAAAATTGCCTAACTCCTAATTTCATTTTGTTCTCTAAAACATCAGTATTGTTCAAAAACAGATGTCCACTCAAGGGAGTCAAGCTCTCTGAATGCAAATGTTTCATTTTTAAAAAATGATGTTCACAACATGCAAAATCTGTTTAATGCACTACACTTTTTGTTCCAAATAACGCTCTTGCATACAGAGTATCTCATCATGTACTCAGCTGTTCACAGAAGGTAGACCAGGCAGTTATTCTTCTGTCCTGTGGTAGATTTATTGGATCAACATAGTGAAAGCTTTCACCACTTACTGGAAGTACGGATGTCTTATGTGGTTTTCAGGAGAGGCTAACTTCTACCTAAATACAAAATATCTCAAAATAAGAGAAGGAGGCATGCGCTTATTTACCTACATGTCTAAAATGAGCGGCATTTAGGCATGTGAATGCAGAGACCAATTTACAAGAAACCCTTCAGGCAATGAAGTTGTGAGACACAATATCCTCTCAGGTATTTTTTCCAGGCTTAGCTCAGCCTGAGAAGTAGGTATTGCTTCAGAAGCTCAGTTTAGCAGACCTGTTCAAAGCACACTAAATATCCACTGACAACTTGCATTTCCACAAACTAACCAGTCTTAGAGAAGCAACACACCAGTGAATAAATAACTAGGTGGGGCAAACAAGTTAATTATCCACCTCTCTGGCTGAAGATGGTACTACACGAGGTTTTAAGGGGAACAAAACGGG